>BMAO01000641.1:0-130000 GCA_019973975.1 Trichonephila clavata | reverse complement strand
AAAAAGGAGCTAATTGAGGCTATAATTGTTTCCTGGCATCATGTAATAGCGAATGAAGAGCTAAAAACTATTTTTAGCTCAATGAAACATGGATGTGAAGCTGTAATTAAATATAATGGCTACCCTACTAAGCACTGATAACTCACTGCTATCATCAGTACCTAATGTACATCGATAGCTATTGTAACATAACTTCTCTTGCGTTGCAAATACTTGAATTTTTTTGTTTTTTGTATCGAATTTAAAGTTAAATTTTCCTTAAAATGATATAAAAAATTTTGCATTTTTTACAACCTAGAATTTTCTATAAGCATACAAACTTAAAAAAAATAACAATTTTAAAAAGTGCCCACAATTTTAGCCCCCACTGTATATATATATATATATATATATATAATAAATCCCCGAAAAGAGATATTTTCGTTTTAGTTTTAATTAGATGTGATAAGGTAGCCGTGGCATTTCGTAAAAAGATTCTTGATATTTTGATTACATCATGCATTTTATTTTAACATCAGGAGAAACATTTGATTTTATACTCCGTTCTCAGAGTAAAAAAATACATGAAGGGATTATTCAAATTCCACGTTAAATATAATATATAATATATATAATTTAAATTTCTGCCACCAGAATTTTCATACTGAGACTCTTCGACTGATTATAGTTTTTAAGGTATTAAAGCATAAAATAAGAATAAAAAAAAACATATTTGATTAACAAAAGTCGTTTGTCTTGATTATAAAAAAATAGGTCTTGGGTAGCCTAGTGGTTAGAGCATCAGAAGGCCTGATCTGGTCTGGCGGATCCGATGCCACCAAATACCATCCGAGTACACACGGAGTACATGCTCGTTAAATCAGGGGGGTCCGAAAGTCTTGTGGGTGGTCGCAGCAGAAAGCACGGGTGCAAGGGGCTGGGGTATATTTCCCTCCCCTTAAGTTCTATGTCTAAATTGTTAAGGTGGTGATAAGTGGTGTCGTTATTTATCGTGTAAGAATCTATCCAAATCGTACTGTCACCTGCATGGTGCTCAAAGTTAAAAAGCTAACGTACATCTAGCCTATCGCCACGATGAATTTCATGGGCCTCGATCTGACACCGTCAGACAGGTGGCATTATAAACAACAACAACAACATAAATATTTATTGTTCTCTAACTATTATTTTCATTTTTTGTTATTCAAAATGAAGGAAATATTCAAGGTAAAATGGCTT
Organism: Trichonephila clavata; assembly: GCA_019973975.1. Classification (NCBI taxonomy): domain Eukaryota; kingdom Metazoa; phylum Arthropoda; class Arachnida; order Araneae; family Nephilidae; genus Trichonephila; species Trichonephila clavata. The sequence continues at coordinate 128,782 of BMAO01000641.1, read as the reverse complement.
ACCTTGTCAATGGAGGGCTGCCACGCCTTGATTAAAACCAAAGTTCATGCATAAAAAGCCCTTTTGTGAGCTTCTATAAATTTTTAATTGCTGCAGCACACATAATAATATTACACTGGATATTATACACGATTACTACGACACTAATTACCCTAAACAAATAATATTTCTATACAGCTCTATCAATTTTAGAAGCTATCATGTAGTTTCAATATATTTCTCCTACGCGTCCATTTTAATTCCGAATTCAATGAGTTCTTTTTTAAAAGGTGTCGCTGCTGTCACTTGTAAGGAGATGGGAGTTTATGAAAATTATTTTTAGACGTATGTTTCTTTCAACACATTGTAAGTTTTCTTTATGAATTTTTTATACGACCATTTACCTCGCTAAATTTGACGTGTACTCTCTTGGTAGTTCGGAGAATGTCTTAAGCGGTACTCTAGTTCCTTCGAAGTGTTAAGTTCAACAGTTGCTTCACTCACATTAGATTTGTTGTCGTTTCTAGGAAGATTCTTAACAATGCTTATTTTTTTAAAAACATTTTATACTATCGCTTAATTAATTTTGCACCAGGAGGTTTGCTCCCTTGACACCGCCGAAATATACGCTGAACATCAATGGGCTATTTCGTTTCGTGAAACTAAAGTTTACATTGGGGTGTAAAGAACTGAAGGACTAGCCCACTCAAGGACGGAAGAACTAGCCCTTTTAGTGAGAGGGTGTAACATGAACGCTAAGTTCAGTTAGTGCCGAATGGCAACAGGTAGTAGAAGAAGAAAGAAAAGAGGCGGAACGAGAACTTCGGAATGTATAGTTTTGAGGTTTTAAATGTTAAGTATGTACTGTAAACTTGTGACGGGTCTATTCGAGAGATTTTCTTACTAATCCTTTTGGGGAAACTTTGGGGCTAGCATTTACATTAATTCACAGCCTTTCAAGAAAAACACGAGATAGAAATATGTTAATTAGTTCGACTATACAAAGTCTAGGTTTTGTAGATGTAAAGGGAGAAGGAGCCGGTGAAGCTATCAAGTAAGTGTGAACACTGAAATATTTACTTCACAAACCTAGCACGCGTTTAAAAGGTAATTTCTGAGATTAAATTATTAGATTGAAGATTTAAGATAGTATAATCAGAATCGGCTATCGGTTCATTAGTGCTTGTTCTCCTTATCCATTTCTGGTAGTCGGGTTTACTTAGAATTGAACATTAGGATTAATCGACGTTTTAGATATCACTCCTAGGTTTTTTCTTATAATTTAACTTGTGATTGTTTAAGTGTGTGTTCAAAGCTTGAATAAATCTAATTTTTATTATGGAGTTTGTTGGTGATGCATTGTTCCCCCCACACCTAGAGACGCGGCGGACAGAGGGAGAGGGGTGCCAGTTAGGACCCCTCCCCTACAACTAGGTGTGAGAAAATAATAAACCAATTTTGGACGAATGGCTTCTTCATTGGGAAGGTAACCTTCGTTACCAGTATACTCACACAATATTACAGAGCTCTCTTGAGTCGATGTCTTTTCGGAAAAAAACGATGTCTTCCTTACAAAAGCTCCTTCGAGTCACTCCTGAAGGAGCATTCACACCTTATAGAACACGATAAAACATCTGAAACTGTCCTATTCAATGATACCAAAATTACATTACTATATTAAATGGTTATTTCGTAATTAATTTTTACAATCGGGGGAACTTCTCCTATAACTGCTTCTTCTCAAGAAGCAAGTTAATGAAACAAAGTTATTTATTTCAAATCCTGCTCGACTATTAACAGTAGAATAAATTTTTCAACTACAGTGGACTCTTGATAATTCGAAGTTGGAGGGACCAATGAAAAACTTCGAATGATCAAGAGTTCGAAATATAAAGAGGGTAGAAATAAACTCCCAAAATACTAGATGAGAATATTTTTTCTAACACATTTAAATTTGAAACTTTGTAATAAAAAATTGTAAATTATGTTGTATGTGTACTTATGTGTCAAATTATTTTAAAGTAATTTTATCATTAAAGTATTATACCATATAAATATTATACAAAAGTTATAAGTCCTGCATAAAAATAATACTTTCATACACAATCCTACGCATTTCTTCTTCACAATAGAAAACCATCTTTTCTGAACACATGTGTAGCAAGGCCATGTGTTAAACGAAAGATATGAACGGCCGACAACAGGTGCGGTTAGTCTATTGTCCTCTTGAAGAAGGGAACTAATAAAAGTGTATTTTCGCCTGATGGACAGAAAAACAATAAAAAGGGGGTAGCAGACAGATGGTCATTAAATGGGCTACGTTACAGGGGAGACACGCAGACAACGTAACACAAAACTTGTAAGCTCCAACCTGTTTTCTACAGGACTGTAAATGATAGTGAGTGTTCGAATTGTCGAGAGTTTTATAACTTCAAATTATTGCATGCTGTAGTCTGGAAAGTCACAGATTTTACTTCGAATTATTGAGTGTACCCAAACGTATTGTTGTAGTTCGAAATATCAAGAGTTATTCTAGGGACTGAGGATATACTTGGAATTATTGAGAGATTCGTATTATCGAAGGTTTGAATTATCGAGAGTCGACTGTATTTTCTTTCATACTAGTCGGACATATTGAGGGAAAGTTGTAGGAAACCGTAAAAGAATTATAATTTTTACATAAATTCTCAATGAAGATTAGATAAATGAATTTGAAACATACCTTCTCGCAATGCTTCACTTATTTTTCACTTTATTTCACTCATATGGAGAAGTTAAAAAATTCTTGGCCCATTACATTAGTAAATACCAAATATTATCATTTTTAAGAATCAAGAGACATTTACACTGTATGTATCGAAACACTTTCAATAACAATGGCTTCAGCTAATACTGATTGCAAAATAAGCTACCATCAGCATTTTCGCTTTTCTGACAATAATGTACTTGATGTAGAAACGTTTCCTAGTGTCGAAAAAGCTCTTTCGCATCGCTTTCGAACATTACTTCATTGGCTGACATCAACATTGCGCAGACGGATTGTCGCCAATTCTGAGGAGCTAAGCAAGTGAAAATGCTGAATAATTGAAAGTAAGTAATTTGCCTTGTAACTAATCTTGTATTGTTGTTAAGTCAGCGTTGAGCATGCCCCCCCCCTAGAGGGGCGTGATAACTCAATGAGGGGGAGGGGCGAGCATATCGAAATATCGTAAAAAAAGATTATTTAAAAAAAAATGAATTTACTGAAAGTAAACAAACAAAAAATACATTCTGATATTATAAAAAATAAAAAACATTTACACTGATATTATTCACTTATAAGTGTATCAGTACTGCATAGTGTATTTTATAATTAATTTAACAATGCTAAGAGTTAAGAACAAGTTTAATAATTACCAGTGACCCCATGGGCTTGTCATATAAATTGTATACATAAAATTATATACAAATTTAACACTTACCTTGATAATTTGTACGTTTTATGAATAATGTCTTAACTGCCGATTTAAAGTTTCGCGATTCGCTCCCCGATGCTTCCGTTTTCCACGTAGGCGTGCGAAAGCGATGTGTAGGGGGTGGAGATAAGGAATAAATAAGCAAATCCTCTGAAATAATTAAATCCTTCGCAAGCACTGTCAGGTCCTTTTAATGCACTCCAAGGCCTTCGGAATAATTTTATACATAACAATGCAGAGGAAAGATCGTACTTCGACAAGACGTATATATACGTCGGGGCATTTAACGGACCCGCTGAGTGAGACGTATTATATTCCGGAGGCTCTTAAGAACATAAGGTATCCGACCAGCCTAAAACTGTGAATTGACCAAAAATTGACCTGTGAATTGACCAATTGAAACAAAAATTGACACATTTTTTTCTGATTTTATTTTTTGGGCCATCTTATTAGCTTTATAAAAATGCCAAGTTTATGATTTTCCGCTTACTAGAACAAAAACTACAAATATTTTAGTAAAAGAAGATGCCTTTACTTTAAGTAAGATGTCATACACACATTAAAACGCGTTTTACTCGAAATGTAATTTTTTAAAAAATAATCAAACGGGGTCAGCGATTGCTAAAAAAGTTTTGAACATAATTCACTGAAATTTTTTCAGTAAGTTCTGTATAATAGTAGAATTGTTTTAACCTTCAGATTTATCAATCACTGTTTTATTACAAAATTTACAGTCCCTTATGTGAATATAATCATTGTCTTTTTAATCATTTTCATATAGTAACCGAGATAAAGTGCTCTAGTTTTTGTAAAAAAGAAAATATCTCTTATCCTGAAGGTCATTTCAAAAATGAATAATATAGCAATACATTAGATTGAAAAAATTTAAAATTTGTTCATAAACCTTTGGTGCAGAATCCGCCGCGTTTATGCTATTTTTTGTCAATTTTTACCTATTTCCCCCCCCCATTTTAGTAATAATAATTTCTTTTTCTCGTCTTAATTTTAGCACATTTTTCTTAAAATGCGCTAAAGAAATCTAAAAATAACAAAGAAAAATCCCCATATCTCCTTTTTTTAAAAAAAATGTCGCAACCCCCCAGTCGGATACCTTAAAGTCGTATTGTAGCTTTAGAATTTTTAAATTCAATGTACTGCCATTTGTATGGAAGGGGTGGAGGGCGATGAAAATTATGATTGAATATGGGTCGTAAATATTGAAAGTACGAGAAGCACTGTGTTAAATATAACTGTATGTCATTTAGTAAAATTGTTGTTTTAAGAAGATTCAGTCTTCTAAAGATTGGAAAATATTACTGTTCAAACTCGATAGCAATTAATATGCAGATTACCAAGCTGATCTGCAGACTAGCTGATATGCCCCATTAAAGTGTGGAATCGAGTTTCTCTAGGTAAACAGGTAATCAAAGTAATCTTCACAGTAGCGGTTTCCGTATCTAAAGTTCAAAAGTTTGTTTCTCGCATTTCCTTTCTCTTAGGAATTTCGATTGATATTTTGAACCGATTGATTATTTGTATTATGGTTTTTCATTTGAAGGATGATTGATTCTATCAATTAATTTGCTGTTTGTTTGATTGTATTAACGTGATTCCTTAAACGTTGAAAAATAAGCAATTACGATTATGTCGATTTCCTTAATTAAAATAATATATTTAAAAGTTTGATTCTTTATATTTTAATTTTTCAGTTGATTGTGGATTGATTCTATCGACTAAAGTGTTGATTGTTCGTTTGAATTAATTTAGTTTTTTTAGTATCAAAATATAAACAAATAACATTTAATTTAAGCGTACAGTAACATTGTTGTTTCACCCAAGGTCTTATTTTTCCTTTAACGAGTGTCTAGTAGGTAATGTGCAGGTTATCTAGGTAATTCATAGATAGTTTGAGAAATTAAACAATATTCCACACTTTAACAGATCACCTAGCTAATCTGCAAATTAACTTATTTCTGCATTTTAACAACATATATATGCGGCCCGGAAGAAAAAAGGTTGAGTACCCCTGTTCTAGAACTAAAGCGCTCCAAGTTTATTAGGTACTTAATTTCTTTAAAATAAACAAAATTTCGATCTATGTAGAAGTGATTCGATCTATGCTGATTTCATTTTTTATTTTTAAATCTATGATTTTTGTACCCGGTGTATAATGCGCGCTCTTAGATTTCTATCCTATTTTTTGTGTTAATAATCCTATTTTTTGTTTGTGTTTTGTGTTGTGCATTATACGTCGGATTTTATGGCAATAAATAATTTTTTTATTAAAATTTTCAAAAAGTAATATTCTAATGTATGAATGAGATTGTATTCGTTCTGTGAATTGTAAATGTGACAGGAATAATAGCTTCTCTTGATATTGATTACATCATCGTTTATTTAATTTTAATATTAAGAGATTTATATTTGGAACGTGTTCTTTGTTCGAGTACAAAAATACAAGTGAGGGAATTATTTGATTTTTACGCTTGTGGTGACCTGTAGCCACCCCTTACACTAATACCTTCCTGTCTAATCGAAAACCCGGCTGGATGTGTAGGCGGACTTAAATGATCAAAAGACATAATTCCAATTCAAACTGATTTATTGTTGCTTATCGGTATATAAGATCAGACACAACACAATTCTAATTAAGATAAATAAACGAGAGTGGAGTATGAATACTAGCGGATAATACAGAATTTCAACTGAATTTAGGAAAGCTTAAATGCGCACAATTACAGCTACGCCACACGACAATAATCTGATTTTCTTAATCAAAGTCACTTACCTTATATTTTACTTCGGCGGTTCCTTCGGGACGAATTCAGGCACTTAATTTGGCTGGAAGAATTGGTGAAGACTCCACTCTCCGTAATAATGGATTTCACTGTTTTAAATCCGCTTCTCTTCGCGTACATCAACACGTATCAGGCTCGCCTCACTTGTCAACAACTACGTGTTGACATCTCGATCTTTAATTCACTTGACTTCTCACTTCCTCTTACTTAGCTCCTACTTAGTTCTCTTCAACTCGCTAAAACCGAATTTATATAATATTTCTTATTTACATAAATCACGCCTGGCTCTCGGTGAAGATTGGTTGAAATAAATAAATTGTTTTAAGGAAAAAAGAAGAAGTTAGTGAAAGACCGTATAGATCCGTCACAGGCTTAAGTACCCAAGAAAAAACAGGGAAAAATATAATATAAAAAATATTATTACATGCTCAGGTGAAGGGAAATATAAGTTATTTTTAGAAATTACATCAGAGACAGAGAGTGTTTTAGGGAAAGTTTCATCAACTTAAAAAGGTACGTGTAAGCTAATATGGTATTCTTTTACTGGGAATCATCAATAAACCAGTTAAAAATTCAAGGTCTAATCCTTTAAAAGAACTGCTAATAAATCTGTCAAAAAGATAGGTTTTAGTCCTTTAATGTGAGATGAAATGAGACGCGTTTCGAAGTCAGTTATTCGGAATTATGATTTAGAGAAAAACATGTAAGATTAGAATTTTAAGTAACGATTAATCTGTTTCATGTATATGTGTGTTTTGTCCTGTACTTTTTTTCAACAGTCACTGAAAATTTCAGATTGTGAAACAAATGATTGAAATTTACAGATTGGTGTTCTAAATCACAGGAAAATATCCATTAAAAATGGCATTGGAAAGAAGCGACCTCTTGCCTTACGTAATGGACCATTTGCCGCCATTTTTTGTAAAGAAAGCCAAAATAGAACTCAACGAAACATCAGAAAAAAGAGTTTCCGAGCTGTTGAACCTAAAACAACTAGCAAAAAGTATATTTCTTTTCAACTTCTTGTGTGTGTACGGAATATGAAATAATAGAAGAGAAAATGATTTAAAAATATATTAGAGGTATTTAGCTTATAACAATACCTCTAATATAAACAAATTTCATTGTCGGTTTAATTTTTTTTGAATACAATAAAAAAGGTTAGAATGATTAAACCATAATGATACTTTTGCCAGTCAGTTAAGTGTTGTTGTTTCTGTGTTTTTCAAGGTTAATTTTATTTGCTTAAAAATTAATTTTAATTTTAAATAAAATATTAGAAAACAGACGTAAAAAATTGCTTTTTCTGTTGTTTTTTTTAGTTTCATGTAATTTTAATGTCAAGTTACAATTTACTCTTAAATTATGTGTGCAAGAAACATCTGCATTTTTCAAAACTTCTAATTCGTTTTTTTTTTTATTAAATACTTGTTTAAAATTTTCACAAAGTGTAAAAAACATATAAGGAATCCCCCCCCCATTTATTTCTTTGATGATGATTAAGCATCAAAATTAAATTTGGAAATTTGTTGTCAAATCCTTTTTTTGAATTCCATTAAAAAAAATACTTAACACAAAAATGAGAGCTGTTACAAATCCCTTCAAATAATTTTTGAAATTCTCTCCATACTTTACCTATTGCTTATCTGGTGATTCTAGTTTTCAAATCATTTTTGAGGCGTATAAATGAAAATATTGAATAAAGGAATAGAGTTTACTTTGTTTTTCCTTGTTTTAATGGTTTCATTGTTTGTAATGAGATAATTAAATTATTATCAACATCGAAAAAGAGTGTTCATACTATGTTAATAAGATCTTATGAAATCTTGAATTGCTTATGGCTTATCTTATCAGAGTAGTGTTCTTAATTACAGTTTGTACTTCCGGTTTTGCAATTGATTCGACCACTCAGATAAAGACATCATTCGCTTTTCATATTAGGTCTGTTCACAAATTTGTTTGCAAAATTCTAAACCAGGGGTCGGCAATCTTTTAGTTGTGACGTGTCAAACCAACCTACCAATATGATTCAGCGTGCCACACAGTAGGTACGCTGAATTTTGAAATAATTCGATTCCCGCGATATTGTATGCAGAGTTAGAGAATAGAGGTCAATAATAAAGATTTACAAATTTATTGCATATTAATTTTGCAACACTTAAAGATATTTCTTAACATAAAAATATACAGCATGAAATATAACTATTTCTAGGACAAAAATTTTAAAATTTTTTATTCTACAAATATTATGTATTTTTAAACATTATTATCAAAATTAGAAATAGACAACACACATAAAATATAAGTATTTTCCTTCATTATAAATTAAAAAAAAAGATAAAAAATAATGCCCCGCTCCGCTTATATACCGCAACAACAGGGGTATAATTTGTGATTTTCAATCTGACACGATTTTGAGCATTCTGTTGTAAAACAATTTATTTGCGGACTTGAAATATTTTTTATAAGATAAAATATTTTTTACTTAGATTTTCGTAAAGAAGAGTAGAAAACAGAGAGTACATGCAATTTTCTCTCTTCAAAAAATCGTGATTCTCTCCAGTAGTGACATTCCATGATTTAGAAAATATCTATAAATTTATCTTTAGAGTTATCTTTCAAATTTTTTTCGAAATTCCTTAAATATCCATAATTCTGCCGATGTTTGTCAAGAAGGTCCATCACAAATTTATTAACTTCCAACCACTCAAAAATTGACAAATTAGTGGAGTAGTGCAGCGTGCCACATGTGTCACGCGTGCCATATGTTGTCGACCCCTGTTCTAAGCAATTCAATAAAATTACTATACTGATGTTTAAGTTTTGATCAAGCTTAGTATAAGAAGTTGTACATGGGCTATAGCATTACTTACTGTAATTTAAACTGTATATATTGTCTATTATATACTTCGTATGAACAAATCTGTGTTGATCTTACGGTGATTGGTTAAGGTGACTGACTACACTAGTATTCATGATTTTGAAAAAGCGTGTAAAGGATTATTTTTTTATATTTAATGTTAATTAAATTATAATATGCATATAAAATTGTTTTAAGAATATTATCACAAGATAAAATGAATATCGTTTTCATAACACGAAACTAAATTCATACGTAATGATCTAGAAGTAATTTTCATAAAAACGCATCAATTTTAACTCTTTTTTTAAAAAATTCGTAAAAAATAGAAAATATGATTATTTTGTAAAAAATATTTTACTCTATTGTGCAAAATAAATTATTTATCCGGTTCTGTAGTTATTTTTTGTCTGCTTTCAAAAGCAAAAATTAGATGGCTATTTTAAAATGGTCGAAAAAGTGGGATTTTCGCTCGGCTGAAATGGATTTGAAGTTTAGCCAAATAAACAACCCTCAGGAGTAAAACAATTTGGCGTTTTAAGGCTTTTAATTAATATCTTCTCAACTAATTGCAATACCGGAATGAAAAATAGTTTACGTCCTATTCTCAGACCTACTGAATATACGCACAAAATTTCATTTGATTTGGTCTAATCGTTTCGGAGGAGTTTGGGTACAAACACTGTGACACAAGAATTTAATATATTAGATATATGATAGGCCCCCCCCCCACACACAGGCCTGCTGGAAAAATGAGGAGAGCGGCATCTCTAAAATAACTTCTTTATTGTTCTTCAAACATATTAAATCCAATATGGCGGCCCTTTGGCTCGCAACCGGGTGGAACAAAAGGCAACATCGCAGCGAGGAGTCAACAGTCACTCTTTCCACTTATGCTCTCTCTCTTTCGTCAGAATAGGCGTACTTCTGTGGGCACCTGGACTGTGAAGCAGTCCTCAATCCCATATGTGATAAGCTTTGATGTTGGACCGGATGAAAGTGGAGATTTTGCGCTCTGCTCAGAGGCATGATGGTCATTGGCTGAGATGAGGAGGTCCGGGAGGCGTGCATAAGGTTTTTCTACTTGATGTCGAGAAAAAGTATTTTGGCTTTGGTGAGAGCTTAGAGATTGCTCTCTGACCTATCTCTCTTTCGCCAGCGCTCGCTCTACCTTTAAACAGGCTTATTTACTCTCAAATCCTTACGCGATAGTAAGGAGTTCGCTTTATATCTCTTTATTATTTACTTAACTTAGTAGCTAAGCTTTCCAGACCTGATAATATATATATATATATATAATAAAGTCTTAGCCGCAGTAGTACTAAAGCAAACTCCTGGTCTTAGGAACCAGGATTGCAGGTTTAAACAATGTGTTGCTGCCAGCCAACCTTCCCCTGTATTTGCCAATACTCTGGGTCATAGGGAAAGTAAGAAATTTCCAGAGAAGTTTAACTATTATTACAAATAAAACCGTAATCTATTTATAAAAAGATAATATTAGCCTATAAAAATTACTAGAATATGTAAAACAAACTAAAATAATTTTTAAAATCTTACCGCGTGAGTACAGCAAAACTATTTTCTCGGGCAACGGAAAGGTGAATATCAGTAACGCATAAAATTAGTAAGTTTCGATAAAATAACTTTAAATCTATATATATACATTTAAAAACTTTAAATTTTGTTTTAAAATTTATAGAAAATAAAAGTACAACCCAGACATATACAGTTAATTTCCAATAAAATATAATATTGTTAATTTACTTAGCTTGAGGCGCCATCTATCGATTAACACTCTGTACAACTAATAACATATTACTTATACTGAACTGTTAGGAGTATAACACTTTAAAAAAATAGCAGGGTATCCATGTTATATCCATATATATATATAATGCAATTATTTGCATTAATATATATATATATATATATATATATATATATATATATGTATATAATGCAAAATTATGGTTTCGAATGTAATCAGTCCCTTTTTAAGAGGAGCTTTCATTTATTCTCACTTTATTTAATCTGCTAAAGAAATAATTTTTTCTACAAAATTGAACTTTTCGTTTGAAATTAATAAAAAATGATTCAGTTGAAGAAGAAAATTATCATCATTAATTAGCTGCATATTTAAATTTTGATCGCTGTAACTTGCGTTTAATTACGAACATCAAATGTATTCCCATAATGGGATATTTGTAAATAAAGTACAAATACTTTTATCAAGGTATTGTTTATTCTTATTTTCTTTTGAAAATTTGCAATTGACATCTTTGGCATTCAAGTAGAATGTATCATAGTTTAAGAAAACATTCAGTTAAAATATTTAATTTTGATGAATTAATTTGTCATTGATTTGAATGCAATGTTGGATGCTTTAAAAAAAAAGAAATGACAGATTCCGCAAAGTTCTTAATGTATTTTGTTTGAAATTAAAGCATCTAAATTCTTATATTTTAGAGTTGAGGTAACCATATTTTTCCTTAATTCACTTAACATTGAATAATTATAAATCACTTCCTTTGTGACAAGACTCATTTTGAGTATTAATATGTATTATTCAAAAGAGTTATATCGTGTATAAGACATAAAAAGTTTTTCTTTTTGTTTAGATGAGGACACCATTTGCGAAATCAACTTTACGGATGACTTTTTGATCCAATTTTTAAGACAAGCTAAATATGATACTCAAAAGGCTTTTTCCCTCTTGAAAAATTTTATCAAATTGAAAAGGAAATATAGCAACTTGTTTCAGAGTGTTCCGGAACGTTATTTTTCAGAAATACCATCTTCCAAATTTGGAACCATTCTTCCATTAAGATGTCCAGATGGATGCACTATAGTTTACTGTCAAATAGGTAATATATTAAAAATTATACAAATATCGATATTTCACTTATTGTATTCATTCTTGAGCAAAAATCCTTAACAATGTTTCAGTATTTATCTCTTATGAATCGCAAAATGCATGATTTTTTATTAAACCGTATACTTTTAAATCTTAATAATAATTTAAAGTAAAATTGTTTCACAATATTTTGATAATTTTTAGTAAAACAAATAATTAGACTGAAATTAATTTCTTTTGTCAAATTTACATGTGGACTGTGTTGATTTCACTATTTTGAACGTTGATACGACGTTAAAGATAATATATCTGTTGATAACTCAATTTCCTAAATGTGTCAAGAAACCTCGAGGGAATACTGAAAAAGTAAACAGGTAACTAAACTCTGGAATATGCAAAATAATAGATGTGAAGTAGAAACTTGGAGCTCTCTTTTTTTTTTTATCAAATACGATTTTATTGAAAAAGTATTTGTTACAAATATTTATACTCGAATAACCTAAATACACGCAAATTCTATTGTTGATGTTTTGCCATTTATCGGGAAGATGATAAATGCCTTCGCGAGAGAAATTTGGTGATTTTGAAGCACTTCCGCGTATCTTTGTGACGGACCTATACGCGTCATTTTTCCACTAATTCACGTTAATTCACAGCCTCTCAAGAAGAAACCATGAGATTTAAATTAGTTTGACTACATAAAGTATAGGTTTTGTAGATGTAAGATAGAAGGAGCCGGAGAGCTGTTGCGGTGATACGTAAGTGCGAATATTAGAATATTTCATTCACAAACATAGCGCGAGTTAAGGAAATAGTTGTTAAGATATTAAATTATTAGATTGAGGATCTAAGATAGATTGAATCCTATTTAGTTATCGGATCTGTAGTGCTTGTTCTCCTTGTCTAGGTCACTTAGTCGGGTTTACTTAGTTATATATTGAGAATAGATAGCTCACTTTATATATCACTCCTAGGGTTTTCCTTTTGCAGTTTCACTCGTGATTGATTAAGTGAGTTTGAAGAGAAATAAAATAATAGTTATTATGGAAGTTGCTGGTGATGATTTGTTTCCCCCTACACCTTGAGGTATGCAAGACGGTGAGAGACGAGTGCCGAATAGGCCAACACCCCCACATCTTCAGTTTTCGTTTATCAAAAATGAAACCAACCAGAGTCGAGTTTATATTTGCAAAACTATTAGTTAATAATTGTGAGGAAAGATAGTATCTGCACATAAATATGTTTCCTGCATTAGAATACTTGCGATTCTGGGGAAAAACATGAAAGAATTTATTTTTTCTGAAGCTTCTTTGAAATTTATTAAATGAATTTATTCAAAAAGATATTTATATACGAGTATATTTTGATTTGGTTGTTTTAAACTTTCTAACACTATGTTATATCAAATGGTTCACTGTTCCCGTGTTTTGCAATTATAAAGAAGCAAACCATATCAAATTCGTTGGTATGTTTATGCATTTTTTATTAAGGCTTTTATTCCTTTTTAATGCTTCTATTTTTTCCAGTGAATATGTGTTCAATTTGCGAAATCTTTATACAAACATATTAGATGAAATTGCTGGTCTTTTTTTTAAATGCATTATGGCGTTCTTGTACGCAGCCGGCAAGAAGTGCTAGTATTTTATATAGAATAGTTGTAACAATAGAGATTGGTACGGTGAATCGTACTATACTTTCTAACGCAGGGGTGGGCAGACTTTTCCAAGGTACGGGCTACTTCTAATTTTTTCAAGATGTTGTAGTCCACCCAGTATCAGTAGCAAACACAAGGGAGGGGGGAGGATCCATAGGTCTGGACCTTTCTCCATAGCCCGTGATTTTTTTCGATCGATTATAATCCTATGCATGTAGTACGTAAAATTTATTTAAGTATTTGTTATTAATAATTTTTATTGATTAATGCTATTTATTTACTCAATAATTTATTTCTTACTGTTCTTTGTTGCCGACAATCTTCAAAATGAAAATAAAATATATGTTTGATAGCGTATTAGGGTAAGATAAGAGAATGGTAGACATTAGACCCTGGGCCACCGCGCTGCCCCCCCCCCCTTGAAAAATTCACGAGTGCGCCCACTGCTCAGAGTCGTAGGTGTTGTGAGGTAAGAAAATAAAATGAAAAGCTCACTTTTTTAAAATCGCCTTTAAAGCAAAACGCATAATACAAACATAATAATAATAGTCACAAGTATAATAATATCTAATGACGCATTTATTATCAAACAATTCAAAATACATTAAATAAATTAAAAGTAAAAAAGCTTTTTTAAAACAAGCTTTTATTTAAACGCGCTAAAAAGAATAAAATAAATTTTTCTTTAAAACTTTTTTTACTATCAACTTTTTCCGTCATTACACAATTTATATGATATAAAAGCTCGTCGCGAGATTAAAGTACTCTTATTTACTTAGTTTGAAATTTTTAAAAATTAAAATCAATCCGATCAAGTTATTTAATTTACTTGTTTATCTGCAGAGGTAAATCTCGCGACAAGCTTTTATATCATATAAATTGTGTAATGACGGAAAAAGTAGATAGTAAAAAAAGTTTTAAAGAAAAATTTATTTTATTCTTTTTAGCGCGTATAAATAAAAGCTTGTTTTAAAAAAGCTTTTTTACTTTTAATTTATTTTTCACTTTTTAGTTATCACTGGACAGGTTTCTCAGTATGTTCATCTCATTCAATGCTAGGTGTTTGCCGGTTATTTTCGAACAGTTAGCTAAATGAATTCCCCCAAAAAGGGTACTAGACTAAAAACACAATTTTTTTAAAATCCGTAATTTTTAAGCAATTTTTAAAATCTTCGTACAGATCTTGGGTAATATTGTCCTACACACGAAAAAAAAATTCATGAGATTTTCTTCATAAATGACGAAGTTATTAAATGTTTAATTAAAATTTTGAGTATTTCTTGAAAAATCGTAAAAAAAAAATGTTTTCGGCATTTTATTTTTTAAATGACTAATTCTAAAAAAGCAAAGCATGAGCTGTTTTAGTAAGGAATGTCGATTCATTTAAACAAAAAAAAATTTCATGCTCAATGATTTAGACATTATTTTTATAAAAATGCATCGATTTTGAATTATTTAAAAAAAAATCGTAAGAAATACAAATATTATTTCGTAAAAAACATTATACCTTATCGGGACGAAATAAATGATCTTTCCGATTCTATAATTATTTTTTGTCTGAGCTTCATAGATTAACCTCTTAAACGGTCAATTTTTTTTTTACCAAAATTTTCCCGAAAAAAGCCCATTTTTTAACTGCATGTAACTCAGCATAATAATTAACAGAACGCGCGAAAATGGAAGAAATTATTTTAATCTCCGGTTTAAAATTTTACTCACCTTTTTTTATTTTATAATTTTTGAACACAAAAACCCGTAAATGTTTGTTTTTAATGAGTACATTCTGTGTAATATGAAGAATACTTCACATATATCTTAAAATATATTTTCTTCCACTTACCAAAAAATTTCATGTTCATACCTCTTTTTCATACGATTGATAGGATTTCATGTGTGTGCATATTTATATGCACACACAATATGAAGAATAGTGTAACACTAAGTCTTATATTCCAATGGGGATAGAGATAATATCGACTTCTTTGGATTATCTATCCATTTTCCTTAGGCAACACATTGTACATTGCCTTGTAAATCCCCGTTCTTAATCCAATATATTCAAGAATATACACTGGTGTGCAAAAATTAAGGACGAGACGGTTTTTTCAATATAACTTTGTACAAAAGCATTCCAAATCAACACATTTAATACCGTAAGATCCCCAGTACGTAAGGACATGAGTAATGTAAGCAACACTTACTAAAAGAGAAATCAGAGGGATAAAAAGAAGCTTTATTGAAAAAGTAGCATGGAGCGCAATGCGACTGAAGGCAAAAACATCCCTGTGATGGGTGTCCAGCAAGAAATATCCGGTCTTTAGTAGGGGATATGATCTCCCCTGACTGCTAGGCAGGTTTCACAGCGTCTGCCCATGCTGAGAATGAGGGTGTCAATGAGTTGTTGAGGCATTGCTGCCCATTCGTCTTGCAGCACCAATCGAAGCTCCGGAATCGTTACTGGTGGTAAGGTACGAGCTGCCAAGCGTCTGCCTAGTAAATCCCATACATGATCGATGGGATTGAGATCCGGAGATCGTGCCGGCCAATCCATACGTTCTATATCCTCACTCTCTAAGAGCTGTTCGGCAGCTACTGTGCGATGACATGGTGCATTGTCGTCCATGAAAAGGAACTGCGGACCCATAGCGCCTCTAAAAAGACGCACATATGGAAGAAGAATCTCGTTACAATAACGGATCCCATTGACTGAACCTGCGTCGAAGATGTGAAGGTCTGTACGACTACCAAGCATGATGCCTTCCCAAACGAGAACACCGCCACCTCCATACCTGTCCCTTTCAATGATGTTCGAGGGATGATTGCGGCTTCTCCGCTCTCTCCAGATGAGTATGCGATGAGAATCGCTACTCAGACTGAATCTGCTCTCATCTGTAAAGAGTACTCGTCCCCATTCATTGTCTCTCCAATTCCGGTATTCCCGGCACCACAGAGAACGCCTTCTCCGATGGGCAGGCGTTAGAGGCACACACCGTACAGGGCGTCGTGCAAACAGACCACCACCGTGCAGTCTTCTGGCCACGGTAAAACGCGATATCGGTCGTCCAGTCGCCTGTGTCGTGTGTCTAGCTATTTCTCCCGCTGTCTGCCGCCCTGTTTCTTCTGGCATGTGAGGTAATATACCGGTCATCTGCGGGTGTGGTTCCTCGTGGACGACCACTACTGAACCCCCGGATAGCTGTTCCTGTAGTTTGAAATTGTCTCCAAAGTCGTGAAACGATGTTGTGAGCAATTCCTAACTCTGCAGCCACACTTGTCCCACTGCGACCTTCCTCCAACTTCCCAATGATTCGACCTCGGCTAAAAGCATCCAGATGTCGTCTAACAGATTGATTATTCACCATTTCTCGCTGAGGCAGCAACTCGGTGTGATTTTAACTGCTATACGGTGTGCAATCTCTTTGCCAGAAATACTAATCTTACACCGACAACATGCTTTACTACTCAGACACTCCCCCATTACGTCTACCTGCAAATCTGCGCATGTGCTACCGTACATCACCTCACTTAATCTCCTGATTGGTCTTTCTGTCCGCTCTGCCTCTTCGTTCAGCTGATATGCTAATTTTTTGACTTCGTCCTTAATTTTTGCACACCAGTGTATATTCTTGCCTTCAGTGAAAAATTCTCACCTTCACCACTACCAAAATTTTTAAAAAATGTCATGTTTTTTCTTTTTTTTTTTTGCAAAAAAATAATTGCATTTAAATAATTGTTTGTTGCAATGATACTCTTAAAAACTTTATATATATCTTCTAATTCAAGTGATCTAAATATCAAAAACAATTATTCATTTCTACGCTTTTTTGCAAAATCACGATTCCGAACGTCATCAGATAACTTGAAGAAATTTGAAATAAGGGTGTATTTGATGAATGTTTACACTTTTCATATACGGAAAGCGAATTTTCATCGCAATACGGTAATGTTTAAGAGAAAGAGATAGCTGTGCATTCAAAGTTATTTAAAAAATGCATAGTATTAATTAAACACACATGCATTTATGTATAGGCATACTGCATTATAATACCGTAGAACGTCGTTTATCCGAACGTTTATTATCCGGAGCGTCATGTATCCGAACCAAAGTCCGGATACGTTTTCGAACAGTGCAATGCTCAACATTTGTTTCCTGTGAGGGCGAAAGTGACGGGAAAACCCTAGGTGAGGGATGTTCAGGGAATTTCAGTTGTGTGATTTGGTAAACATCTGCGTGGAATATTAGGTCAGTTTGTTTCCAAGTGAGGGGGTGTATACGTGCTCTTTTGTTGAGTTCTATTGATATAGAAACCTGGATAGCATGCGATGCAGCAGACTGGGGATTTCAAATGCTGAACAATAACGAGATAGTGACTTCCGTGCAAGTAGAATCCGACCTTGTCGACGATGAAACAAATGAAGACGAGGACAACAACAGCAACAACGCGAAAGTAGCAAAGGTTCATCAAATGTTTACTCGTTTACTCCTTTAGAGACAGCTATGGAGTGGTACGAACAACAATCAGAGCGCTGTCCTACTCAACTACTGCTGCTGAAGAGAATCAGAGACCTTGCAATGAAAAAACGAAGGTGTATAATGGTACAGCGAAAAATATAAGTGATTATTTTCCACAATCAAGGTAAAATTGCGACATTTTGCACCTATTTGGCTTTTTCTTCAAGCACGTTTCCCGCATGTGATGATTTTCATTACTTTTATAATGTTCAGTATCATATACTGCATGGAACGCATTCAGTTTTCGGTTATCCGAACAGTCGTGTATCCGAACGGTGTCCGGTCCCAATTGATTCGGATAAACGTCATTCTACTGTATATATTTATTCTTCCAATATTTTTATAAAAAATAATTAATCGCAATTATGTTAATTATTGTTATATTTGTAGGATTATGGGATCCCAGTGAATTATCAATCTATGATTTTAGGCGGTTGGCACTCATGCTATTCATTCAGCCCTTATTTGATCCGATGACTCAAATAAATGGATTTAAGGTAATTCATGATTTTGATGGCACATCGTTGAAACATATGCGATATTGCACACCTCAGGATCTACGCTTTCAATATCATGCTGCATTGGTAAGAACAAATTATATAAATAAAGTTTAATTTTACTCTGAACTTATTTTATGTATTAAAACTTTGTAATATCTTAATACATTTAATGAATGATAGTATGTATTTTTCATAATGATATAGTTAAAAATGAAAGAATCATCTGTTTTGATTGGTTATGTTAGATCAGGGGTCGGCAACCTATTCTCAGTGTCACTCTACACTACTTACTAAAGTTGTCAATTTTTGAGTGGATGGAAGTTGATAAAATTGTAATAGATCTTAACAGACAAACATCTTCAAAATTATGGAAATATATGGAATTATGGAAAATCTGAAAGATTACTGTAAAAATAAATTTGCAGCTATTTTATGGAATGTCATTGTTGGAAATATTATTTGTCTGGAGACAGAAAACTGCATGTACTCTGCTCTCTCTTTTCACTCTTGGTTCTACATATCTATCTAGGGGAGGGCACGACTAAAAATATCCATTTAAAGACGAGACTTTGTGTAATAGTAGTATTCCTTTAGGGTGTTCAACCCTCAATGTAATAGCACCGAATAGACAGCCAATTTGGAGAAAATAACCTTGGGAATTCATACTTAGCTTTTATACAATTAACTTTTCTTTAACCACAGTGATGTAGTAGCATAGGTGAGAGCGCACCTGCATTCCTCACGGTAGGTCAGGGTTCGAGTCGCGTGATAGACTTACTTCGTCGTTTTACAATTCATTTGATTATTTCACATTTAAATAAATTTATTTATTTAATATAATTTAAAATATTCATTTGAAATAATTAAATTATTAAATAAATAAGATATATATTTTATTTTATTAATTAAAAATAATTAAAGCAATAAAATATTATAATATTATAATTTGCATATTATAAAAACACTTGTAACTATTTTACTTTTTAAAATACAAAAATAATTATATTAACTATAATTTAATATGATATATTTTATAATAAATATTATTTATCAATAATATTATTATAATTAAGCAATGTTATAATAACTATTAGTATAATAATAATAAATTAATTTTAAATATACACTGCTGGCCACAGTAAATGCAACACCCTCAAGGAAGCACGCAAATAACATGAAATTTACAACATGCATTAGCGAAAGTGAGATATGCAAATGATTAGAATTTCAGCACAGACACACATCACGCACGCCTGTGGCGCCACCTCAAAGCACGATTTAAGGCTTGGAGGTTTCGGCGATTTCAAGTTCGGCAATTGTGTGTTTCTTGTGGGTTTTTCGAAAAACGATCAGTTATGTCTCGTAGAAAACCGCGATCATCTTTTGATCAAGTATCCGAGTTCGACAGAGGAAGGATGGTGGCCTACCGAGATTGTGAATTATCTTTCAGGGAAATCGGTAGTCGTGTTGGACGAAACCAAACCTCTATAATGCGGATATGTGACCGTTGGATGCAGTAGGGTGCGACGGACCGACGTGGTCGATCGCATCCACCTCAGTGCACCACTCAACGTGAAAGACAGGCAAATTGGGCGCATGGCAGTAACAGATCACTCAGTCACATCACGAACCATAGAACAGCACATTGAGTCTGTAACGCATCATTCAGTGTCTGCGCGTACCATTCTACGCCGTTTCCAGCAGAGTGGCCTGTCCGCAAGACGTTCATTGCTTGGTCTACCTTTGACGCAGAACCACAGACGTCTCCACCGCCAATGGTGCGATGAAAGAAGGATGTGGGTGGCAGAATGAATGAAGTTGTCTTTACTGACGAGTCACGCATCTGTCTGAAACACCACGATGGTCGGATTCGAGTCTGGAGACACCGTGGAGAGAGGATGCTGAACAGCTGAGTTATGCACCACCACACTGGTCCTGCAGCAGGTATTATGATATGTGGCGGTATTGGAGATCACTCTCGCACTCCTCTAATACGCATTGCCGGTACTTTAAACAGCCAGCGTTACATCTCCGAGGTGTTGGAGTCAGTTGTCCTTCCTTACCTTCAGGGCTTGGACACAGCCATATCTCAGCAGGAAAATGTGCGACCACACGTGGCACGCATTGTCCAAAGGTTCTTCGTCAATCACCAGATTGAATTGCTTCCCTGGCCGGCTCGCTCTCCGGATCTTTCGCCGATAGAAAACATGTGGTCCATGATTGCTCAATGATTGACCCAGAGTACACCCCCAGCTGCCACACCAGATCAACTTTGGCAATGGTTGGAAGCTGCTTGGTCGGATGTACCCCAAGAACACATCCAAAATCTCTTTGAATCATTGCCGAGGCATGTGGCAGCGGTGATCTCCAACAATGGCGGCTCCTCTGGCTACTGATTCTGGCAGGAACCACACTTTTCACAGAAGTCTATAAATTTAATCATTTGATACTTGGTCAACATGTTATCTACAAAATAAATTTTGTTGTGCTATCTCTTGTCTTTCTTGGTGTTGCATTTACGGTGGCCAGCAGTGTATTTATAAAATATAATATAAATATTTACATAATTATAGTAAATTTTAAAAATACAATATAATTATATAAAATATTTAACGAGAATTTTTTAAAATAAATTGATTTTATTGTAAAAATAATTAAATGAAAGAATAAAGCAAAGCAGGTCGAAGGCGCGACTCGAACCCTGACGGACCGCGCGGAGTACAAATGCGCTCTCACTTATGCCATTGCATCGCTGGAGCTAATTTAAACTTAATTGTATAAAAGCTGAGGACGAATTTTGAAGTCTATTTTCCCCGAACTGGTTGCCTACATTCGGCGCTATTACATTGAGGGTTGAACACACTAAAGGAGTATTACTATTACAGAGTTTTGTCTCCAAATGAGAATTTCCTTAGTCGTGCCCTCCATTTTTAAGTAAAAAATCTTTTCTCACGTGAAAAATATTTCTGAGTCCACAAAGAAATTGTTTAACAACTTTATGGTAAGAATCGTGTTGAATTGAAAGTCTCAAACTACACTCGTTTGTGTGATGTGAAAGTGAAGCGGCGCAAGCACTAGGTGCGGGTATATTAAAATATTTATTTACCTTTTTTATTTAACTCTAATGAAAGGAAATACTTATATTTTATATTATCTTTTTCTTATTTTAATAAAAACATTTAAAAATACATACTCTATGTATAATTTTATTGTTTACATTTTTTTTGAAAAAAAAAATAGTTTTTTTTTGCTGTTTATTTTTATGCTAAGAAATATCTTTAAATGATGCAAAATTAATGCATAATAAAACTGTAAATCTATACTTTTGATCTCTATTCTCTAAACCTGCTTGCATTATTGCGAAAACCGAACTTTTAGAAAAATATCTTATTGTGTGGCACGCTGTACTAGTAGATTAGTTTGGTACGCCACAGCTTTGTATGGTACAGTTTGGTTGCCGACCCCTGTGTTGGATTATGCTTCATCAAGATATATGATTGACTTAGGTTTTAAAAAAGAAAGTCACCCTGGACATTGACTAAAAGTTAAATAATTTTTTTTGCTTACCTAATTGAGATTTACAAAACTGCCTGCTTGATTGGTGCATCAGAAATAGGTACTGATTGAAGGTAAAAATAGATCGACTAAACAAAACTCAGAGGAAAAACTTGCAAGTTTCAATTAAAATAGATTAAGAGTGAAACGAACCTATTTCCCTTCTACCCTGTGACCCAGCTAAAGGTGTGGTAGGAAATGAAGGATGATTCGACATGATAATTTCCAGTTATTTTATTTAGCACTTTAATCGACTCAAACACAAATCAATGTAACACTATAAATAGGAGGATCCAGTCAGACAACAGCGGAAAGGGACGCGTTTGAGGAGAATACATTTAATAACCACTTTATAATAATAGTTAATCCCTAATATAAGTAGATATGTACTTAATGTCCGCTTAACGGCTTTAATACTTTAAATATCAACGTAATATGAAGGTGACAGTACTTAGGCAATATTCTAATCAATTTAAATTATCTATATCTCTTCCTAACTCTAATCTTTTACAAGGATTTTCTAAACATTTATGGGAATCTTCACCTTGTATCCTTTCTTGTCACCTCCATTTAACTAAACTCCTAACCTTTTAACTTTATGTTCTCTATTCTCTTCACTTCTAACTCACTAACCCAAATACATATAATAAATTTATTTGCATGTCCCGTTTTCTTCTTAGGAGAAGATTGGTAAATTTTGCTGTCCCCAAAGGATACCCAAGAGGATTATTAGTAAGAGGTCGCATATAGATCCTTCACAAGAGGATTGGATTTCGCAATCCAAAAAAAAATTCATCTCAATATGTATTCCAGCATCAATTTCAATGCGGAAAATTTTTATTTTCTCTATTATTCAAGATAACCTTTACTAACACAATAAGCTCTTGTTGCATAAAAAGCAGAAAGCATTGGAACGGAAATGTTGAAGCTCTAATGGAGCAGTTGTTAAGCTAAATAATTCATCTTGAATTGTTTCATTTGATGTCATGCAAGTCATTTTTAGCATTGTTTTTTCGGTAATGGGTATTCTGGATATTCATGCAATAAGTATTAGAGAGATGAATAACCTGCCTTCATATAATTACTCCAATGTCATGCCTCAGTTTCAGGAAATTGAAACTTATGTTTCAATGCGGAGTTCAGAGGAATTGAAACACAATAAGACGTCTCTAGTAATCATCAGTCTCTTCTCACACACTGTAGTTCTTTTCAACCTGTAAGACAAGGCTTGCATAAAAATATCTTGTGAATGACACAATTTCATTATATATAGTTTCATATTATAAGCTTCGAATACAGTAATACCTCCAACTTCGTGATAAGTGGGACTGAGCGATGACCGCGTAAGTCGAACTCGCGTAATTTGGGGCATGATTACGTGTATATGAAAGAAAATAATAATTCAGAAAAAAACATGAAATTAATAAAATTTTAGATAACACAAATAAAAAATTGCAAGCTGATAATACTTTGATATTGAAGGTCTCATAAAATCTAACAAAGTAGTCTACCTGCTCAAAGATTTTTTCCCCGCAAAATTTCCTCGTAGCATGCTAAAAATTTTTGAAGTGAAACTGCTTTAGGCGCGATCGTGAATGGGAAATTTGCCCAGTTTTGCGTAACAGGGAAAAAGCGAACGGAAGTAGTGATTTCCCCCCTCCATCCACCCAAATCATCTCCATGGTGAGGAGATAGCGAGCGTGAGGAAAAGAGCGCGGGGGACACCACGTGATTTGCGTCATATCTGTGAAAAAGTTGGACGATTGTTAAGAGGGAATTGCATTAGAGGTATGAAGTGTGTGGTATCTTGCTGCTTCGACAAAAGGCTCTGGAGGTATTGGAGATATTAAGTGGGTACTCTTGCTACTCTCGTAACGAACTCACGTGGCTTATTTTCGTAGTTTTTACGTAATAAAAAAGTGCCGTTTTCAACTAATAAACGCACCCAAAATATTACCATTGTATGGCTCTTCCCGTTACGGGAGTGTCTGGGGCCTTGTGTATATGTCACTAACGTTCGCGCCAGAATCGCTACGGATAGCGTCTTGCATACAAACACAGTGACTTCAGTGATGCACCAAGTTTATATTATTAATTTTTATTTCCATTGAATCAAAATGAATTCTGGTCAGATAGCCTAGAACAAATGCAAAAAGAGGAAAAGAGTTTCGTGAAGAAAAAAAGCAATACTAGCAGCAATTCCTGGCGAAAGTCTATATATCACCAGGTAGTTCTGTCGCAGCTTTTATCATCTTTATCCATTAAGTTTTAGTGCTGTACACATCAGAGGCTGCTGCAATCATTGGATCCGATGATGATTAAAAGCCGATTATTTTAACTGGAGACTTAAATGTTAATTTTGCTTCAGAAGAAGCAAAGCCACGCATAGAATTCTTGAAACGGACGCTGAATTTGACAATGAATACTGATTTTAGAGAAGGAACACCAATATAAGAAACCACGATTGATGCAGTTTCTCCCGTTTTCTTGATTGACTACAATCGAGGATTTTTATAACCTACTTCAGTTAACTTCAGTTAGTGTTTCTTAAAAAATGATGATGCCAGAAAATTGAATAAAAATATTATTTTCATAGAATGAATGAAGTTCGATTTTTATTTGATTAAAGTAAGTTCTCTCAGCAGTTTAATATAATTAGATCTATTACTGCATTTACGGCTAACTTATTTTTTTTACTCCTTGTTTTGCTGAAAAATACGTTCATAATTACAATCTTTATTTTCTAAAATGTGTAATCCTTTTTTAATCAAACTGAGGCCTGTTAAATTCCCAACCGACATTCGATTTTCTGGTTCTAAGAATTTTATTGTCTTTCTCTTGCTCATGCATTTCTATGAGCTCACCAATTGTCAACTCCCGATTGTAGGAATCTTGAACGCCATCACTAGTCATTTTTAAATTACTAAAATAGACAACTTGTACCACATTTCCAATTTCACTAGTTTTACCATTTCTTTCCCTCAAACAAAAGACTAATTGAAGAGATTTAAAAATCCTGTAACTTCGGGTTAATATGTGGTTGCGTTAATCTAGATTTTACTATATTCAACTTCATTAAAAAAATATACCCATTTTTGTCGAAACGATACATTTTAATTCTGAAATGTTAGATGCCAGTAATTGTTTAGAATTTTTAAATATATATTCCATGCATTTACTTTACAGGATTGCATTCCAGCACGATATAAAGAAATTCACTTAGTAAATGATTCTTTCGTGCTTTCTACTTTGTGGACAATAACTAAACAGTTTTTATCCCCAAAGATAAGGAAGAGGGTAAGTATAAAATGTTTCTATTTTGTATTATTTCGTTAGATATTTTACAGTGCCGTGGGTAGCCTAGTGGTTAGAGCATTGGACGTCAGACTGGAAGTTCCGGGTTCGATGCCCGATGTCACCAAATACCCTCCGAGTAAACGGAGTACGTGCTCGTTAAATCAGTGGGTCCGAAAGTTTTGTGGGTGGTCGTAGCAGCAATCACGGGTGCAGGGGGTTGGAGAATATTTCCCTCCCCTCCAGTTCCATGCATAAATTGTGGAGGTGGAGATGGTATCGCTATCTATCGTGCATGAACCGAGCCAAATCGTACTGTCACCTGCACGGTGCTCAAAGTTAAAAGAGCTAAAATCGACAGGCGTCCCAATATTTGCTGTTTTATCGATGCATATTTCCCAAAACTAAGGCAGGTTTTTCTTAACATTCTTGAGAATAAAACCTCATCAAATTATTGACCCTCTCCACTCCCTTACTCTGAAGCATGTAGAAATGTTTCCAACCTGAGCCACATAATTCAAATAACTTATGTTTGGAATTTTATTCAGATCCATTCTATAGAATCTGAGTGGATGACGTCTAAGTGTCGTAAGCTTAATTTTAAACAACTTGTTTTCTTTGCACTGACAAAAGTACTCGCCAAATAGTTTATCATAGCAAAACATTTTTCAAAATTTTTACAGGTATTTTTCCATTCTAATGGTGAAGAGCTTCTGAATCACTTTCCTCGTTCTGTGGTACCAGCAAAATATGGAGGAGACCTGACTGATTGCTTTCAGGAAGATCTTATAAAACAAATGACCAGGGAATATGGATCCTGCCCATTGGGTGGACAGAACAATTACTACTGAAATAAAGCTGTGGATGAAATAATTCCATCGTTGCTGATCCACATTCTTGATAAAGACGAGTCAAACGTGTTAAAAAGAATTTCAAGCTCTATTATTTATTTATGAAACAATATCATTAATTTTTGTCTTTTGCACCGGACATCAGTGGAGTGATCTTTATTCAGAATCCTCGAAATCCAATATCCCTTGAAATATCTCGAAATATGACTTTTTTTATTTCAGCAATGGAGTTGAGAAGATTAATTCTACCCAAATGTTTCAAGTTGTAAAAGACCTTGAAAATGTGTGTGTGTCCTTACAGACGTTCTCTTACTGAGGACTGAAAGATAATTAAATCATTGAATTCTCATTTCTGCAGTATTATATTTTTCCCTATTAGTAACCTTTTATGCGTTTTATCGGATTCGTTTTAATTATTTTGCGCGCAATATGGACAAATAAAATTGCAAATAGCTATTTTGTTTCTTATTGGTATGTACAATGAATACTGAAACAAATTATATGGTTCATAAAACAGAATTTCACTAAAATTGAATCGTAATGTACTCGTTCCATAAATTAAGATATTTTGTCACATTTGTAGCTGTTATAACAGTGTGTATAATTAAAGTATTGTGAACTCTTGTTTAAGGTGAGACTATTTTCAAACAACATCACTTAAGAATTTTTTTAAAGTGTTTTGTGTAAGTGTAAGTGAACATTTTGCGCACTTTTTTTCCATACATATATGATACAATGCCCTATTTGCCACTAAAATGTATTACAGTAAAAATGCATAATAACACTGCATATAAAAATATTTATTTAAAAAAATTCTGGTGATTTTATATTTGTTTTAGTTTGTTAAAATTAAAAAAAAACTGATTTAAGGTAAATTAATTTTCATTTAGCACACAACACAGAGCAAATAAGAAATAACACTATATTGGTTGGTTATATATCTAATATCACTTTAAATCTCAATAGATTTATTAATTATTGTATTCAACATAAATATCCACCATTAATCATTTTTACAATTACATTTCTAAAAGATTTAAGTCTGAAGAGACAAATTTTTTTAAAATAACGTTTTAATTTTTGCTTTTATATTTTTTATTGATATAGTTATTATAAATTTTTATGCTATTTTTAAATTTATAATGTTATTCAATTTTTTTTGCATACAGCCTCAAGAAAGCGCCAAACGTTAAATGAATGTAAATATATTTTAATTTATAACAGCCTTACGTTTTTCATGATTGGTGGTTGTTTTTATTCCGAAATTTTCTTTTAAAATAATTTAGGTATTTATATTTACTCAGCTATACAAATTTTTACGTTTGTAAGATGTTGCTTTAAAATGGTTGTCTATTGGCGGTTAAGTTATATTTGTGAAGTGTTGGGGATATCTAATAACATTTTGTACTCTATTATTCATAATTTTCTAAATTAGGTATGTAGTTTTAATTAAATTTCATTTTATAATTTTATGTAATAATAGCATTAGTGTATTTAGTCTTCCAATAATGGCATATTCATGGACCTATTTACTTCCCCTATAGCCCGGTAGTATAGGAAAATTACGGGTGAAGTTGGCTGGTCTCCAAACAATGCTTAAATCTACAATCTTAGTTCCTAAGACTTAGAGTTTCTATTGTACTTCTTTGGCTGCATATTTTTTTTTATCTATACTGTCTGGTTAATAGTTCTATTATCGCTTTTTTAGAGTTATAGCTATTTAGTGTATATATATATATATATATATATATATATATAAATAATTGATACTTTGTGTGTGTGCTGTAGAATCTATACTAAAATTTTAATATCACTTTATAGGGGAGAAGGGGCGTTAACAATTTTTTGTTGTTTATTAATTTATTTTTAAGGTTAGTAAAATCAATTTTACATGAACTGTTAGAGTAGTCCTTTGTAGTATTAAAATATATTACCATTTAATTTTTCAAATAAAAGATGTAAAGGATAATTTTATTTTCTTATAACCATAACAAATCGTCATCTTGCCCCAGTACTGGAGCAAGATGACTTTTGCCTAGGGGCAAGATGACGACACTGAAAAATGTTGAACATATTTTATCTTTTGAATGTGTTACATGGTTTAACAAATGATAACTGTGTTTTTACATCTTACAAAGTATCAAACTAAGCGTATGTGTTTAGTTGTGTACATAACAATAGTCATCTTGCCCCGGTCTCCCCTGCATAGATTTTTAATTTTTCTATTTTGGGTGAGTAGATTTAATTAATATTTCCTTGTTATAATTTTACTTAATATTAGCATTAATATATTTAATTATAATTTTCTAATAATACTCCTATTTCCCTTTCTTAGAGTCCAGTACTATAGGCAAATTACAAGTGATGGGGGTTGGGCCTCAAAACAATGTTTAAACCTGCTATCTTAGTTCATGAGGCTAAGAGTTCGCTGTTGCACTACTCTGGTGAACTAGTTTTTAACCTATACTGTCTGGCTGTAACACACACACACACCTTTCGAAATTGATCAATTTGTAACTCCGTAATAATTAAACAAGGAATTCCCGTACTTTTTTACAAGCTTTTATTTAACTTACAATGTATGTATGTATGTATGTATGTATGCATGCATGTATGTATGTATGTATGTATGTATGTATGTATGTATGTATGTATGTATGTATGTATGTATGTATGTATGTATGTATGTATGTATGTATGTATGCATGTATGTATGCATGTATGCATGTATGTATGTAGATGCATGTATGCATGTATGTATGTATGCATGCATGCATGCATGATGCATGTATGTATGTATGTATGTATGTATGTATGTATGTATGTATGTATTATTTTGTATGTATGTATGCATGCATGCATGATGCATGTATGTATGTATGCATGTATGTATGTATGTATGTATGTATGTATGTATGTATGTATGTATGTATGTATGTATGTATGTATGTATGTATGTATGTATGCATGTATGTAATTTGTTCGGGTGGAATCTTGCAACTCAATTTTGAAGCTGATATCTTCATCCTATTGAGCTGAAATTTTATATACACGTTTAGTTTGGATGACAATGCATGTTTTGACCATTTATATTCCGATATTGCAATTAAGAATATATTAATTAAAACCTTAAAAACCATTAACATTATTACAACAATGCAGACCAACTTTGATATGTCTGTATTGTTGTAATAATGTTATTGTTACAACAATGACAAAAGTTGGCGTCGAAAATCAGTTTTCAGCCAAACTGGAATTTCATAACGTTGCGCTATTGACTGTAATAATTATTTGTTTAAAAAATAATTACGTTTCTACAACGTAAAAATAATCTAATTTTTACAACGTATGCAATTTTTTTACAAATTTCTATCTATTTTCTTGGATTTAAATTCAAAACAAAAAAGTAGAGTTATTTTTCAAGTAGATTGTGGTACATTGTATTCCTTTCTCAACGCTGCCAAGTTAAACTGAGATGGAGTATTGTAGAAATTCTTTAAAAAAATTATCTAACTTTAATCTATGAAACTCAGAAAAAAATAATTACAGAATCGGAACGATCATTTATTTCGTTCAGATACAGTATAATGTTTTTTACAAAATAATAATATTTGTATTTCTTACGATTTTTTTAAATGAGTCACAGTCGATGTGTTTTTATGAAAATAATGTCTAAATTATTGCGCATGAATTTTTTTTGTTTAAATGAATCGACATTCCGTACTAAAACAGCTTATGCGTTGCTCTTTTAGAATCAGTCATTTAAAAAATAAAATGCCGAAAACTTTTTTTTTTACTATTTTTCAAAAATACTCAAAATTTTAACAACATTAATAACTTTGTCATTTATGAAGATAATCTCATAAAACTTTTTTTCGTGTGTAGAACAATATTACCCAAGATCTGTACGAAGATTGAAAAAATTGCTTAAAAATTACGGATTTAAAAAAAATTATGTTTTTCGTCTAGTACACTTTTTGCGAGAATTCATTTAGCTAGACTGTTCGAAAACAACCGGCGAACACCTAGCAACAATGATGCGTTAAATGAGATGAACAGACTGAGAAACCTGTCCAGTGATAACTAAAAAGTAAAAAATAAATTAGAAGTAAAAAAACCTTTTTAAAAACAAGCTTTTATTTAAATGCGCTAAAAAGAATAAAATAAACTTTTTCTGTAAAACGTTTTTTACTATCAGCGTCATTACACAATTTATATGATATAAAAGCTTGTCGCGAGATTTACCTCTGCAGATAAACAAGTAAATTGATCTGATTGATTTTAATTTGTAAAAATTTCAAACTAAGTAAATAAGAGTACTTTAATCTCGCGACGAGCTTTTATATCATATAAATTGTGTAATGACGTTATCAGTTGATAGTAAAAAAAGTTTAACAGAAAAAGTTTATTTTATTCTTTTTAGCGCATTTAAATAAAAGCTTGTTTTTAAAAAGGTTTTTTTACTTCTAATTTATTTAAAAATATGTCTTCGTCCTCCCTAATAATTTCTGAGATAATCATTATCCATCGGAAATAAATCCATAAAACAGAAAGCTAACATTGCAACAACATCGTCCCCAATCAGAGTTCCCAAAAACTTATGCAGCAAAGTAGCGCGAAAAGGTGTGTGTGTGTGTGGGGGGGGGGAAGTAGCGAATCGATTTTCAATTCAATTCATAAACATAACTTTTTTTAATATTGGCAATTCTGTAAAACTGTTTGTTAAAATGCTTTTATTATTTAAAATATGTTCAATCTCTTCGTGCTCAAAATCGTGATCTGCTGTGTCTTTTTCACAAATTTCTGAATTATATTGAAGCATTTGTGCGATGAAATAAAATCAACGCAGCAAGTCCCTCGTTCTTCCAAAGTCATTTTGATTCTGGGAATTGAATCAAACAGCTCAAAGCACATTCGATTCCTTAGTTTTGTCTTTGTTGACGTCACTCTCGAAAATACCTTTTCCACAGTGGCATAACTTATGAATATGTTGTAAAGTTCTAAAGCAAATGTAGCTAAATCTCTTAAAAACTGATTTCCAACTACGTCTTTTATATTAAAAATGTGTCAACACAAGATAATGCTCCATCATTTAAAAGCTCAGATTCTGAATGAAAAACATCTTTCAACTGTATGTTAAAAATTTGTCTCCACTGATTCTCCTGAGCATCCAATTTAAATTGGTCTGCTCTAAAGGCAGATCATAAAAAGAAGAGCGATTTGAATTAAAAAAATATCAGGTGAAAAATTATTTATCTTTTTTAAAGTTACATAATTTGAAGGGATTCGGTTTAAAAGTTGCTCACATGAAGTCTTGAGAAAATTATGACATCTTTGATAGATTTCTTTTGTAGATTCTAGGGAAAATATTTAACTTGTGCTTGTGAGTTTATTAAACACTTAGCCGAAATCAACTTCCAACAGCGTTCCGTGTCGTTTCAGAGTTTCTACATGTTTTCATTAGCAACTAAAGTCACCAAATTTTTGTTTTTGTTTTTGTGATTTGTTTTCGATCTTGTTCCAATACTTTTATGTGTGGTTGAAAGCAGCAAAAAGTAGCGGGAGCATCAAGTGAATTGGCGAAAAATTCGTGAAGTAGCAATAGGATAAAAAAAGTAGCGGGGAGTTTTCAAAAGAGCAAAACTCGCGAAAGATCGCGCGCTCTAGCAACACTGTCCCCAATAGAGAATTGGTTACAATTTTTAAAAAAAGGGAATTAATTGCTTGTGAAATTAACAGGGTTGCCGCAATAAAAATAAACCAACAAAAAATAACGATTGTATATGCAAACACTAGAGAAAACTCTGCACTTGATGCTAAAAATCAAAGTAACCATATTGAAATGTTATCGCGCAACTTGGCGAGCATTTAAAACAATTTGTTGAGTTGAGTTCCGATATCAAACTAGTACCGTTACATATTCCTATTTATTTTATTTATCAACTGTATTTTTGAAGTGAAAACTTCTTTAGCGGCGTTAGGCACTTTTTGGTAGGGGAAAATCTTATGAGTTCGCGTCACCGACATGCTCTGACTGGCGCACGCGCAGTTCGCCTTAGACACTTTTGGATGGGTGAAATCTCGTGCGTTCGCGTCACCGGCATGCTTATAGCAGTATATCTGTAGTTATACAGCTGACGTATAGTGCTGTGTATATCTTATATGTGAAGGTGAATGGATTTAGTGAAAAGTTCAATGTGTATATACTGTGCATTGCTCGTTGCGATTCCGAGAATGGGCAATACATATTTATGGTTGCCGTTTATATTTCGCCTGGAAAATATATGAGACAGATACAACAATTTTTATTCGAAAATTTGATGATTTATACAAAAGAAGGTACTGAAATACTCGAAAAAAGATTTGGCGAAAAATATGATAATGTACCGATGATTTTAAGTGGAGACTTCAATATTAACTTTGCAGTTGATAAAAATCTACCACTAATTGAATTTCTAAATATGAAACACTTCATTTAAATATGTCTAATGATCGAAAACTCAGTACTACAAAATATAAAACGACGATCGATGCGGTTTTTACGCGATACTTAGATAAATTTGAATCAAATATTTTCCTTTCTTACTTTAGTTGCCATAAGCCTATTGTATCGTTTTTAGAACAAAATGAAATGATTGAAAGTACAAAAAGTCTAAGTATTGTTGAAATTAATGATGACAATGATGCAAACAATTAAATGTTAAAAATCAAGTACATTGAAATTTCAGTAAATACAAATACTATCCATAAATAATATGATTGTATATTAATTGTTATTTCAATTGAATTGTGTATTTATATTTTGTCATGATCTTGTACAGCCCGTAATCTATTTGAATAATTAAAAACCATATATACATGCATTTAGTTGTTGCTCGGAGTGTCAATAGATGTGAAAACCAGATGGATGTTGATAATTTTAATTCAAACATTATGAGAAATTTCAAATTTTAATACTAAAAGTTTTAAGTTTTCACTTCTATCGGCAGTCTCTATATTATTATATTCTTCTTATGTGTTTATTAAATTGGTGTAAAATTAACCATCTTTCTTTTTTAATATATGTTGGAAAATATTTTTAAATATAGTTAATTTTTACTTGGACGGGTATATGCTATTTTCACCTTAGACAGAACCTTTACGCATTTCACCAACATAAGATAAATTTTTCATCAACGAAAAAAATTATTTTAATATTATGTGGTATTTAGAAAATGCAATTAATAAGAAATTAATAATACAGAATTCAAAACTAAATAATTTAACTAATAATAGTAAAATAAAAATAGTTTTTAGTCAGCAGTTTTCTCACATTACAAAAAGATATTTCAGCAAAATCATAATAATAATAAACTCGCGATACTTTTAGAATTCTCACGCAGACGATAAAATTTCATTACATGAATAGAAACTTTCTGTAAATGGAAAAAATAAGTTTATTGCTGTATTAGAAAATCGGCAAGGAAGCTTTATATAGCGATGAAAAAACGGAAGAAAGTAATTTTTAACTGATGGAGCAAAACAGAAGTAAGGAATTTATTCTTATGTTTGTAAAGTGAACAAAAATTACTAAATACTGTTATGTCAATTTGGAAATGAGAAAGAGAACGCTGAATGGAAAAACGCCAATAAAAAATTAAAAGAAAGGTAAAAACAAAACGAAAGAAAATTATTTTTAATTAAAGACTATAAGGACATATTTGCTTATTGTATATGTGCACTCGAAAAAAACATCCTTCTTCAAACCAATGTAACATTAAATAAATCAAAACAATCATTTGAAATTTTACAAATAATCCGCCAACAATATTTGATATTTCTCAATTTTAAATTTGAAAAATTAAAAGTTATAAAGAAATATAAAATTTAATAATTTTCCGAATATATGAAAATAAATATTTTACACCGCGCAGGATTTTCAAGTACAAAATTGATCAAAATTTACAAAATTAATGTTACTTGGTATAAAAATGTTTACTTTGGAATTTATACTAACTTTTAAGTAATTTAGAGAAAATTTTTTTTTTAAATACAATTATAACGAAAATTTTAAAATTTTAAGTAAAACATAAATTTAAATTCAAATAAAAAATGTATTAAATTTTTTTTTTGAAACTTGTTGTATAAGTTATGAAGAGTCTTATTTTGAACACGTGTATGAAATTTTAAATTCATATCACAAACATTTCACAATCCTGCGCAAGCTAAAATAATGTTTTGAGAAAAGAGTTAAAGAAATAGAGGGTTTTTGCTGAAGTTTCGCTAGTTATTTCTCAATAGCTTTGGAAGGTTTCTGCAGTATCAACAAAATTTTAGTATCAATATTCTCAGAAATGTAATGCTTTAATATATATTTTTTTTCAAAAAATTGAAAAATTTGCAGCATAAGAGTCCTTAGAGCTCTTAATAGTAATACTGAAGAAGCCACACAATTCTGCTCTTATAATGCTATATTTGTGTGTGAAAATGAAAAAGAATTCTACTGCTATATACCTTTAAATTAAGAATACGTAATTCTACCTTTAAAGAACGAAAACCAGTGGTAAGTTCTAATGTCTGTATTTAAAATATTTGTTTAATTTACAAATTATTAGTTTTTTTACTATCTTATTTATTCTTAAAATTTAACATTGACTTTTACTTTATTTTTATAGAGAGCGAAATTATTAATATCACCGTATGAGCAGTAAATATTCTTATCCATATTTTATTCAGATTTTTATTTTCAACTAAGTTAGCAAAATATTTTTAGTTATTATTTAATTTCTTTATTTAATTACATTTATGAATCGTATTAATTCAGTAAAGCATTATTTGAATACGTCAAAATACTTAAGATATCTGACTACTTGCGATAATGTTTTTTTTTAAAAATGGAGATACTGAGATTTTTTTGTGGTTTTTAGATTTGTTTAGTACATTTTAACAAAAATATGCTAAAATTAAGAAGATAAAAAGGAATTATCATAACTAAAATGTGTGGGGAAAAATTGGTAAAAATGTACAAAAAATAATATAAATGGCGAATATTTTAGCTATATGCCAATCCTATATTTTTGGTGCCTTCAGAGTAAGGCGTGTTCAGCTCATTAATTTGAGTAATATAGTTTCTACAAAAATAAAGTGCTCGTAGACCATATGATGATGTTTCAGTCTAGGAAAATGAAACAAAAGCAAGATCAAAGAAATAACATAGTATAGCTGTCTTTGTAGTGTCGTTTTTTAACTTCGTTTTTCTACCACTTCTTTTTTTCCTTTTTTCAATTCTACTTTATTTCACTCTCTTATATTTAATTCTATATATATTTACGTTCAAATTTTCAATCTTTAATAAAATGTATTTTAAAGCACTCAATTGAGCTGAAATTTTATATACATGCTTATTTTGGATGGCAATACAGTAATTTAACTATAACTAATAAAAATAATTTATTAAAACTAATTATTTAAAGAATTAAAAATGCAGCCACATTCATTGGCATCATTTTTGGTGACTTAGAGACCATTTTGGTGACTTGTGTCAAAATTTGAAAAGTTTTTTTTTCACATTTTACAGCGCTCATTTGAGCAGAAATTTTCTATACACTATTGTTTTGGGTAACAATACGATAATTTAATTATAATTAATTAAACTTAATTGACTAGAACTAATATTTAAAGAATTACAGATACAGTCACGTTGGCTTCATTTTTAGCGATTTGGGTCAAAGCTTTAAAAGATCCCCGCATTTTTATCCCCTGAAATTTTATATACACGATTGTTTTGGATGAAAATACGATACTTTAAACTTAATTAATAAAAATTAATTGCCATTTAAAATATTGTGATTTTGTCATATGAATTCATATTTATATTAATTGTAACTATTTAATAAAAAGTAACTAAAACAATTTTTTTTGTTGATCTAAGTAGGAATTGACTTAAATTTTTTTATATTGCTTGTTTTTGTGTTATGATCTATAATAGTTCCCTTTAATTCTTTAAAAAATCGCATTTGGTAAACAGTACCTATAGAGGAAAATGATGACTAATTGGAAATTCATAGATAAAATCATAATTCGTAGATAAAATTGATTCATTGAGCTCGTGTGGTATTTTTAAGAAACGGAAGGTGTCTCTTTTTGTTTTATAAACTTTACACGTGTACTAATACTGTTTCGTGTTCGTCATGCTTTCCTTATTTTAAAACTTCATAGATTTCATTACTTCTAATTCTTCTAATTTTAATATTATCTTAGACCCTGCAATTTAAGTTTAAGATGTTGTCTCAAAAATTAGTCAATTACTAAATAAAAAAATTCTTCCTCGCTCAAAAAATTCACTTAAATTTTCTTTCCTTATTTCTAAAGCGTTCTTCAAGATTAAGGAAATGAACTAATTCGTAATCTCTTCAATTAGGAAATAGTTCATATATCCGTAGAAAAGTGCTCACATTTCCACACACACACAACACAAAACAACAACAACAAACAACACAAACAACACACACACACACACACACACACACACACACACACACACACACATCTTCGTCATTTAATTATACCTCATTCTGTGAATATACAAACTCAGAGTATAGAAGTAACGCTAATCTAGTTACATTTTCACTCAACATGTGATGGATCTATACGGGTTTTCACTAATCTCTTCTTTTTCTCTTTAAATCAAATTATTTATTTCAACCAACCTTCATCGAGAAGCCAAACGTGATTTATGTAAATAAGGAATATTATATAAATTCGGTTTTCGCGAGTTGAAGAGAGCTAAGTAAGAGAAAGTGAGAAATCAAGTTATTAAAGTAAAGTGAAGAGAGTGAGAGATCGACACGCGCGCGCTCGTAGTTGTTGATAAGTTAAG
Source organism: Trichonephila clavata (assembly GCA_019973975.1). Taxonomy (NCBI): domain Eukaryota; kingdom Metazoa; phylum Arthropoda; class Arachnida; order Araneae; family Nephilidae; genus Trichonephila; species Trichonephila clavata. The sequence continues at coordinate 91,611 of BMAO01000641.1, read as the reverse complement.
CGAGGTTGATACGTTTGATGTGCGCAATAAGAAGTGTCTTTGAAGTTGAAAAGCAGTAAAATTAGATATTATGGGGCATGGAGTCATCATCAAATCATCCAGTTAACGATAGTGCCAGAAATTCGCCGCGAAGGAACGGAAGCATTAAAACATCAGGTACTGAATTTTGTTTAAGTAAATTCTGATTATTAGTGTGAGGCGTAGTTGTAAATGTGCGCGTTTAAGCTATCTTAGATTCAGTTGAAATTCTGTAATATTATCTCCGTATTTATATCTCACCTCTGTACTCTACCCTAGTTTATATACCTTAATTAGATTGGTGTTATGTCTGTTCTTAAATACTGATAAGAATCAATAAATCAGTTTGAATTGGAATAATGTCTTTAAATCATTTAGTTCCTTCTACACATCTAGCCGGTTTTTTAGATAGACAGGAAGGTATTAATGTAAGGGGTGGCTATAGGTCACCACAAACACAACATTGACCATAAAACTGGAATTTTTTCTCACTTTTTATAAAAACGAAAATGTGCATGAAGGGTCTCAGGAGTGTTAATTTTGTCTCGAGGGGTGAAAATATAAACAATTTTCAAACAGGTATACTTCGTTTAAATTTAAATTAAATAATTCGAATCTTTTACACATTATTTACAAAGGATTATGGTTTCAAAAAAGTGCAAAATGTTTAAGATATAATCATAATTTTAAAAATTATAAGTATATGCAAATAAGAAATAATTTTGTAATAAATATTAAGTAATTCTTGCGTCGCGCACGCTATTTTCTAAAATAGTAGCCTTTGATGTATAAAACTTTATAGAATTATAAAATGTATCATACTCTGTGCACCCTAGTAATTTAAGACTAATATATCTTTTGTATTTCAAAATATTTGAGAAATATTGAAATTTTTTTAAAAAAATTTGAAAATATAATTTTTTTATTTGAAAAAATTAATTTATAATTCTATTTATTTAAAATTACTGCGGTGTAATAAGGGTACATTTAACTTTATAAATCCACTTATTGCTAGTAATTAAAGCTACTACTTTTGAAAATAGCATGCGCAACGTAAGACTTAATTAATATTTCTTATAGAAATATTTCTTATTTTCATATGCTTATAATTTTTAAAATTATGATTATATTTCACACATTTTACACTTTTCTGAAGCCCCATTCCTTTATAAATAATGGGTAAAAGATTCGAATTATTTAATGTTAATTTCTCTCTCTCTCAAAGAGTTATATGTATTTGAATATTGTTTATATTTTCAGCCCTCTAGAGAAAGTTAACACCCCTGAGACCCCATAAGAGAGCATAAGAGGCATAATATATACATGCAATCCTATAAAAATATGCGTGTAAGAAGGTTAAGAAGCGGCAATTCTTCCAGGCATGCGCGAAACGAAGATATGAATCATTGTTGGCAAGAGAGCGTCGCCAGCTGTCATCTGAATCGAGTAGGTTTTCTTGCATTGGGCTAAATTCACGAAGGTCACATGATAAATACAATCACGTGTTCTTCATTGAATTCAAAACTGACATTAGAATTTTAATGCAAATGGATAAAAGTGTTTAGATATTAATATTCTAAGAAAATATACCTTTATTATACGTGTACTTTAAAAAAAAGCTCATTTTATTTACCTATGTGCATTATTATTGTTTACAAATTTTTGCCTTTTAATGGAATCTGCAAAAAAAGCAAAAGTTGCAACAGCGAAGCGCATGAACTAATTGGCTGGAAACAAGAAATTGAAATTATCATAGGGCTATGATGTTATATAAATTTGTAAGCTGACTGTCGACTTTCAAGCCCAAGAAACTTAAGTTCTCTTCCAATTGTTACATGAGAGATCTTTGTTTCTGAGTTCAACTTAAACTCTTTTGTAATGAATCCTTTGTTCAGTTAAACTTCTTGGTAGAGTTGTCCATTGTCTGTTTTCTTTATTTTTCTTCACAATCCGCTTTAATTTCTTCTCATCACGTTTTGTCATTTTCTTGGGTCCATGTCTCCTAGATTGACGATGCTCATCCCTCTAAGCTGCGTGGTTATTTTTTCAAAGTAGGCACAAAAATTGTGTATTTTTATTATGAATTTAAAAGCTACATATTAAATCAACACTTAAAAATTAAAATGTAAAAAAAATTGTAAGTTTTTATTTTAAAATACAGAATTAGATCATAAAAATATATATGAACATAAAAACATAAATAAAAATATAAACAGGAACAGCACGGATTGTAGAGCAAAATAGTCGGAAAAAATGCATATATGGGGAAATCGCGAGATTCGCACCGAGGGGGCTATGTGCTGCCTTTAGTTAAATATGCTTTATATATCCTTATTACACTTCTGATTCATATTCTAAATTATTTCGAAATTTCAGATACTTTCACGCCATTTTGTCACATAGAAACAATCTGCTCTCTTTTATACTCTCTAACAGCTTTTCTTGATGCATCTTAAAACAAAAACAATCAGTTTTATAAAAAAAACAATGCTAACTTTAAATAAGGGAGTCGATTGCTTTGACACAAGTACATTTTCTTAGATATTAATAAATATTTTCTATACTGTTTCCATTTAAGGAAGAATAAAAATAGAAATAAGTGGAAGGTGACAAGTCAATTGGCCGCTATGTTTAATATTGTATTTTTAAGTATATAAAAGCAAGTTCATTAAAGTTTTTAATAAATCTAAATTCAAGGAAAAAAATGTCCCGGGGAAAATAACTGTAAGAGAAAGATTAATAGATTTTAAAAAAATGTATGTCTTAAACCTAAAACGCAATTAATTGTGTCGTGCCCCTGCCCTACTTGGACTGGGTTCACATTGCCCGGCGCGCCTGGTGTGGAAAGAAACATATCGTCACCAACGAAAGCCATAATAACAAATATTTATTGATAACACACAAATAACAAATACAAGTTCAAACTATAAGTGGAAACCTCGGAGTGATTATCCAATAACTAGATTAATCCTAATACTCAAATCTTATACTCAAATCTAACCTCCAAATCTAATATTCCTACTAAGTAATCTCAGCTATCAGAATTGACAAAGAAGACGAACTCTTGCTAACGTCAGGTCGGTACTAAATCTAATCCCTTTGATTCCTTCAATGATTAACAATATCAAATACTATCTAATACGCGCTAAGCTCGCTGAAGAGATCCGTAGACGATACTTACATTTAGTTTGTCAATTCCTTCTCCTTCTCTCTTAACAATTACGAAATCTAGACTTTATATAGTCGAACTCATTAGCATATAGCTATCTCGTGTTTTTCCCGAAGAGGCTGTGAAATAGAATAAATGCTGGCCCCAAAGTTACCCAAGAGGATTAATTGAAGACTGACGCGGATAGCCCCGTCACAATCGATCTACAGATATTAAGTATTATAAAATAATTTAATACTTTTTAAGTAAATTCCATGTAATTTCTTGTACACGTCAAAGACGGTATCAATGAGATAATGTGAGTTGTGCAATAATGTATTGATAAGGTTCTGTAATAATAAACACTTTAATTTCAGTAACCATACTGAGGAAGAGAAGTATCTTCGTTCCCGCAAATCTGAATAATTTACTTAGCGAGAAATGGTTCAATTGTTATGGCATCTTGAATAAAAACAATTTTACCTGTAATTCTCAATTACCTTTTGGCAATTCAGAAAAATGTTAAAGTTTATTAAAATCGAATTACTATAGCTTTTAAAATTAGTTTAAGAACTATAATCAAATTTTCTTCTTATATATCAAGACCTTGAATTAAAGAAAGTTATTGAAGAATTGAAAATAAAAATTAGTCAATTAAATGCATCAAAATATTTCTTAATCATTATTATATATATCAAAAAGATTTTACAGAGCTACAACGAATAAAAAACAAACTGTGCAATTTAATATTTAAAAATTACAATCCAATTTTTTTTTTAGTTGGGAAAAATTTAGAATTATTATTTTTATTTAAATGATATGAAATAACACTAATATTCCATACGAAAGTATAATTTTTTTTATTAAAATTCAACTAACATAAATATAATAATTATATACAAGAATAACTACATAAAATTAATTACAATAAATAAAAGCAAAAATACTAGTTCGTCCATTTTACTGCCAGATTTTGCTCAGAAAACAAATTTTTATAACCACTTTTGTCATCAATATACGAAATATCGATATAGTTATTTTCTTATGTAGAGCAAAAAAACAAACAAAAAAAAACTAATCTAAAGAAATGAATACATTTTCTTTCACATAAAAAAATTATGGTCTACTTTTCAGAAACCTGAAGGTTTTGTGTTTAACATTCGATTTCATCTTCACTGTGAGTAATGGCCGTTGATACTTCATTAACGTGGTGAAATCTCTCTATACCGGACACAGTGCGTTTGAACAGTGCGAACCAGCGGCTTTAGAGTCGTATTAGATGACAGATGGTCGTATAGAAGAATAATGAGCAATCGTCAGTTTAGCCCGAAAAAAGATCACTGAAACTGGTTCAAAATCTTGAAGATTGCCCCAAAAAGTTAAGCGAATTTTCTTGAAAACTAGTGAAATAAGATTCGAGATCGAATTTTTAATACTAAAAACTTCTTTTGAGCTTGTATTCTTCAAACAAAAAAATCTTGCATGGTGTTTTTTTAAAATATATTAATATTAAGCGAGACATGTAAATATTTGTAGTACGAACTTTCTATAAGCAGAATAATATTTAGTAGAAGACGTTTTTATTTTTTATGTTCTTTGGTTTTATCTTTTTAAAATTCAGCAAACGATTTTTCGTTGAATATCAAACATCTCTAGAATACTTTCTGCTGAATGATGGTATTCTTTTGCATTTTTTATTTAAATTTTTTTTTTATATATTTAAGGGTTTCTCTCTTCTATTCAAAATTCAAATCAAGTGTCCATTATTTAGTTCTTTAAAAAAAACATTTTTAGAACAAAACTTTCTTAATTTTTATTATGTTCTGAGTATAAAATAATCTCTGTCATTATATCAACAACGTTCTTCAGTATTCATTAAACTTTTTTTGACATAAGGGATTTTCGTCATGTTCATAACCACTTGTACAAAAGTGATCAAACGACTTATATCATGAGAGTCCCTAAAATAAAAAACTGATTAAATTCATTGAAAGTTAAACTAAAAAGCTTAATCTGATGTACAAATAAGTTTCAATTCCAAAAATGACTAATGAAGTCATGCGGACGTTTTCATACCTTAAATTCTATTTTGTAATGAACTCATCAGATATTAAATTCGATTTATTCATAATAATTCGAAAGAAAATTTATGTCCAACTAAAATTTAAAACGTGGTCTTGTAAAGCTCACAATTAAAATTAAATGAAAAATAAACGCCTGATATTTTATCTGCATAAAGTATAGTTTTATTCATATTGTATATTCGTAATGTGCTTACATTTCAAACAATTTATCTATGGATAATGAAGAACAAATAATAAAATTAATAAATACGTATTATATAAAACAAATTGAAAGCTTAAAAAACGTTTTATACAATACTTTTTTTATGATGTGCTATAAACCAAAAAATACGAAACATGTACATTTGTAAAAAAAAGTTTCTTTCGCGATTTAATTTGTGACGGATCTATACGCGGTTCCACTAATATCTCCTCATCTCTTTTAACAAAATATTTAATTCAACCAATTTTCATCGATGAAGCGAACGTGATTTGTATAAATGAGGTATATTATATAAATTCGGTTTTCGCGAGTTGGCAGAAAAAAAAGAAAGTAAGAAAAGAAGTGAAGGATAAGAAAGCGAGAGTTGCTGACACTTTGTTGTTGACACGCTGAAGTTGATACGTTGGAGGTGTGCAAATAGGAGTATCATAAGTTTGAGAATTACTAAAAGCTTATAGAGCGTGGAGCCATCGTCATTTGATCAAGCCGAAAGGAGTGCCTGAAAGTTTCCAGTGTAGGATCAGATGCATTAAAGGTTCAGGTACTGTACATTTGATTAATTAGAAGCTAGTTATTCGTGGGCGACGTAGTTATAATTGAGCGTATTTAAGCTGTCTTAGATTCAGTTGAGGGTCTGTAATAGTATCCCCGTGTTATAGAATCTCACCTCTGCACTCTACCATAATTAATATACCTTAATTAGAATTGTGTTGTGTTTGTTTGACAATTGTTAATAAGATTTAATAAATCAAATTAGATTGGAAATAATGCCTGTAGATTATTCTGTTCCTCCTCCCTAGCTGGGTTTACAGGTAGACAAGAGGGTTCGGATGTAAGGGGTAACCGAACGTTACCACAAATTCTTACTTACATATTGCTTCTTATTATTTCTAAATATTATTCCATAAAATTTTCTGATCTAATAATAATTAAGCATGAGGAACATTGACAAAATTAGCACTCTACTTATTTTTAAGGGGTTCACCCATGTGATGGGTTCAAAAAAATCAGAAAATCCCTCCCCCATATATTGCTTTCTTAACATGTCTAGAATACGGTGGAAAAGTGATTTTTTAAAAATTCGAAGTCGTTATAAAGAAGCAAGTGTTAGAAGAGCAGCTGTTCGGAGCGCTGAGTTGGCAATCGAAGGCTGGGCCTATTGTGTATTGTCGGCTTGATACCATTAACCCTTTTTTGCAAATATACGTTCATACAAGTATAGACAAGTTTGTAAGGATTTAAAAGGAAATATCTAGAGTTATTGCATATTACGACGAACTTGTTTTAGTCTTCGCCATCAAATGAGGGTAAGTTAAGATTTTCATTGTTTTTATTGGACTTGAAAATTTAAACGCGTTCTTCTCAACACTGTGTTTTTCAAACCTTCCTCCATCATGTCTCAAGAATGGTTGGACCGAAGGACTTCAAATTTATAGGATAGACTCAGCACAAATATACGCACCAAATGGACTACGATCATTCTAAAATTCAAAGTATTTCTATTTCTTATAACAAAAACAAAACCATGTAATTTGAAACTTTTTCTTCAGAGGTCTACCAAAAGTCCAATTTTTAATATTTTTAATTGAGTATAGTCCATTCTGTGCATTTAAGTTTATAAATTAAAACCGTTATTTTTTTTTAAATTTCTGATAAGCCAATTAGCCAGAATCGTGGAGGTAGTGAGCGTCCATTTTTTCGAGGCGGGTGTGTTCAGAGCGCCATAACTCACGTTCTATTGGATATTTTTGGTTAAACATTTATACATACTATTAAAATACATATAAATAAATGATAAAAAACACTTAAAGTTCTATCTTTTTACTTATCGTCAAAAAAAAATTCTCTAAATATGCTTAAAAAACAAGCCGTCACATGGGTGAACCGCCTTAACCTATGTTAATTTGATAAATAAATCTAATTAAACATACTTAAATTTCTTATATTAAGGATTCTGGTGATTTCTTAAGAAATATGTTTGTATTTTATTGATAAAATATGTAAACGTCGTTTCTTAAAACTAAATTTTAAGTTAGAAATTGATAATTACGTTTATTTATACCTAGTATATGTATATAGCATTACGAATACGCCAATTGGTTATTCATCCTTAATTTCTGAACTACTTTAAAAGAGCAATTTGAAGAATTTTAAGAGAACAATTGCATTTCACGCTCGTTATATGCCTAACATTTTATTGAAATCAAATCGAGAACCTGCTAAAACATATATGAGCCATTTACACATCGCGATCTCAACTTAGAAAATAATATATTTTTGGTAAACAATTGGGTTAACAATTATTTTTCGCATAGTTAATGATGTACTGATAAAAAAGTGTTTGTTATATTTGAAAAATATTTATCTTTGATTGTGCTCTACGCGCAATAATTGCAACACGAGACTTAAGAAAGCTGGTTTGTTACATATCTACGATTAAACAGAAAATCCATATGGTGAACGGATGGAACAAAAAATAATAATAAAAGTACAACACATTAAATAAGCTATAATAGAAAAAATATATAAAAATCTTAGAACGATAAATAATTATAATATATGATTATATAACTCCTTTCGGGGATAAGAATTTCTGTCAGTGATATGGATTTGCATGATTGCAAATTAACATACCCGTCAAGAAAATAGCAAGTATTTTCAAATTAAATAAAAAAAGGAAAAAGTTATATCTTAAACATAGTTAAAAATGAAATCCTTATCAAGAGCTTGCACTAAATGATTCAATTTCAAAAATAATTCGGTTGGCCTGTCACACCATAGTTCTCGTGTTCTTTATTAGCTTTCCTTAACCAATCTTCTTCACTGTTTTCCTTAAGAGCTCCTCCATATTCGACAGGTAGTATAGAACAGGGAAAATAATTTAGTAGCTCTTTTACATTAGAATGAAAATATACCTGAAAAAAGATGGAATGTTTTATGAATTTTAACTCGATGTTAATTATATACTTGCTTATTTTATGAGAAAATCTCACTTGCAAAAAGAAATTCAAATTGCTCAGAAAATAAAATAATAATAATAAATAATAATAACAATGCATTTTAAATCTGCAATTTTTTGTAGCATAAATTTTCAAATAAAATGTGCTGTACTTATTCCTTAAATGATAAGAATTTTTAAAAAATTGGATTTCACTTAATTCAGAAAATAGTAATTACTGAAAAAATGAATGAGTCTTACATCTCAGTTTTAAGTATATGCTGTTTTAAAATTTTACAAGATTTTAACACTACATATATTTTACTGAAACATTTTCTTCAGAAAATATATATATATATATATATATACCTAAGAATGTTTCTTTTAAAATATGAATTAATCAATAAAGTAAGACCCCCACCCTCTAAAAAAACCTGAAAAACTGTTTGAAGCGTTTGCATTCTTTTAAACCTTTCGACATTGCAACCGAGCTGAGTGAAAGGATTGCTGAAGCAGTGAGAGAAATAAATTTAATCAGTTACTCACTATTCATACAGTAATCACTTTTAACAAGATGTAGAGCCTGCATTCGTGTGAAAGGCAAACACTTCGAACAATAATTCATTAAAGAATTACGAAAATATTTTACATCCAAAAAATTTTTAAAGTTAATACACTAACTTAAGCTTGAAGTGTCACTTTATTTCGTAAACTATTTAATTTATAAAAATTCGTTACTCTCGTACATGATATAATACCCTTTTACATCACATTCATTGATAAATATTTCTAATTTTATAATACACTACATTAAAATCATGAAAAAAAAAACATATTATTTTTTATTTCAACACATATTTATGAATTATTATTTGAGAAAGAAAAGGAATTTAATCGCAAATGTTATTAATAGTTATTACTGAAATGAATGTGCAACATATTTTTTATATAACTGCAGAGAATTATTGAAAACATATTTCTCTTTAATATACATAAATCACTCACTCTTTTTCTCAGCTTTTCGGATAGAAGTGGTCTGAGCATTGTCCAACAAGGTTTGACCATGATGGATTGATTAACAATGTGAAATCCTTTATATCGATTTGGAACGCAGTGCTGGGAGAAAATATAGTATCCTTTTGCATTAAGCAATATATATACACAAAATAGTTATAAACCTAAGATAACTAGTCAATATAATAATAGTATTAGCTACAGTAGTACTACAGCAAACTCCTGGCCTTAGGAACCAGGATTGCAGGTTTAAAAAAAGTTTTGCGGCTAGCCAACCATCACCTGTATTTGCCAATACTCTGGGCCATAGGGAAAGTAAGAGAAGTGTGTCAAGAGAATTTTTAACTATTACAAATAAAACCACAATCTATTAATATAAAATGACAAAATTATAGCCTATAATAATTATTAATATATTTTAAAACAATGCAAAACAATTAAATGAAAAAACTTACCACGTGAATACAGCAATAACCATTTTCCTCGCGCGACAGAAAGGAGTATAACAGTACCACATAAAATTAATTAGTTATGATAAAATAACATTAAGACGAAATATATACATAAAAAAACTCTGAATATTGCTTTAAAATTTATAGAAAATAAAAGTACAATCCAGACATATACAGTTAATTATATATAAAATATATTATTAATTTACTTACTCTGTGGCGCCATCTATTGATTAACTGTACAACTAATTAAAAATGCTATTAGATGAATTACACTAAGAACTAATAGATATATATCTGTAAATAAAATTAGCAGGGTATCCATATTCAATACAGTGTTTGATAAAGTTATTAAAATTTAAATATGTATTAAAAATTTATCACTAATACTAACTATTTATATAACTATTTACTAACTATAACTTTTTCACTATATACGCTATAGTGACAAATATTATGATTTTTAGTTTTTATCATGAGTGGGTGTGGTCATCAAAGGGTTCGTTCTATAGTATAGAGTTTTTCTGAACTCTTAAGTTTTTCTTTGCATCGGTGGTTTGTTTAGAATGAATCTAATTTTTCAATGTTATATTTATTCTAATCTTATCTAGTAAGTCTAATGAATCCTTCAAGCGACACACACTGCTTCATTTTAAAAGAACTTTTTAATAACACGAGACAAAAACACCATACACAATGATGAACAGACAGATATCTAGAAAGCAGTTAATTTCTAAGAAGCAAAATATCTGCGCATGCGCACGCAGTAATGCACAACTGCCTTACTCCAACCAATGGATCAAGGCGTTATATCAAATTTTAAGGCTTATTACCTGCGGTGAATATAGAGACAGATGTTTGAAAAAACAGACGGAGAAGAGAAACTATCAATAAGAGAACTTTGGAAAAACTACAATATAATGAATGTGCTGTAGAAAACGCTAACTTTTCTTGGAATAAGGCTACAGAAAAATGTTTGAAAGGGGTGTGGAAGAACATTTGGCCAGATCTAAGCACGGGCGGTGACACTGGACTCTGTGCTGATATGAATGAAATAGTGGAATTAGAGCGAAACAAATCAGTTTACATGAGGTAAATGTGAAACATGTCGAAAAAATAGTGCAAGAAACAGCAGCAAGTCTTTCTAATGATGAGCTCAAGGAATTAGCTGACCAAGAAGAACACAAAAACATTGAAAGTAGTGATTCTGAAGAAGAGAAAAAAGAACTTTCAACAACGTTTCTAAAAACCAGTTTGATCGCTATAACAGGAATTATGGACTAATTAATTGAAAATGGCTCAAATTTTCACAGAAGTTTGAAGGTAAGACGGAGTGTTATCCGCTTATCAACAACTTCTTACAGAACGCAAAAGAAAAACGCAAATTACATTAGATACCTTCTTGATAAAAAAGCAGAAAATTGGAAATACAGAAGAGATTGAATGATCTGAAATGTAAACATACTGGCTTAGAATTTTATTTATTTTTATATGTATATTCGTTTATTATGTTTCTATATTTGTAAAAAAATAAATGTTTGAGTTATTGTTGTTAAAACATAATTAATAAATTTAAGGGTAAAATACCTGACCAATTTTCTACCCATCTTCCCCTAACCCAGGGGTCGGCAACCTGCGGCTCGCGAGCCACATGCGGCTCTTTGGATGTGAAGCTGCGGCTCTTTAGTTCCATACGCAAATATTATTTATTTTATCAAAAAAAAAACATTTAAAAATCGTTCTGAATCATTAACGAGGATTAAACACCGTTTCTATCTCTTAGCCACTTGTACTCACTTTTCACCGCACCCCTCCCCCGTGACACGCATTATCTGTCGTCAGTCCGTCGGAAACTCTCGAATGATGCCGTCGTAGGATGTTTCTATGTAGGGTTTAATTCGCTTTCGACGCAAGACAATTTGGCGCCTTCACCAGTGCTTTGGCTGTGACGTATAGTTTGTTGTTTCAAGTAGAAGAGTTAGAAGCGAATTGTCTTCTCAAAGGTTGTGACGGATCTATACGGTCTTTTGATTAACCTCCTCTATTTTCTGTAAGATAATTTATTTATTTCAACCAATCTTCACCGAGAGCCGGGCGTGATTTATGCAAATAAGATATAATATATAAGTTCGGGTTTCGCGAGTTAGAGAAGAAAAGTGAAGAGCTAGGAAGAGAGAAGTCAAGTGAATTAAAGATCGGGACGTCAGCACAAGTTGTTGACAATCGTAGATAGCTGTTACGTGTGGAGCTATGCGAGGAGAAGCTGGTTGAAGATTGTGAAAATCCTTATTACAGAGCGTGGATTCATCACCCATTCCCCCAACCAGTAAAAAGGCAGAAATCATCACGAAGGAACAGCCGATATAAATTATAAGGTCAGTGATTTTATTTAAGATATTGCGAATATTAGTACGTGGCGTAGCTGTAATTGTGCACATTTAAGCTTTCCTAGATTCAGTTGATATTTTGTTATTCCGCTAGTAGTGAGTCCCAGTTTCGTACTCCACTCTTATTTGTTTTTCTTAATTGAATGGTGTGTTTCTAAACATTGGTGTTGAACAAAATCAATAAATGCATTTGATTTGCAATTATGTCTTTTGATCATTTAAGTCCGCCTACACATCCAGTAGTATTTTCAGATAGACAGGGAGACAGTAGTGTAAGGGATGGCTTTCAGTCACGACAAGGTATGTATGTTCATATATAATAATAATAATAATAAAAAAACCTCGTATAAAAAGGTAGGTAACATAATAAGTATTAAATTTTTAAAATACGTATTACACATATATTTTTCCAAACAAGATCCCTAACTACTTTTTAGAAGTCAATAAGAATTTTCAAAAAATAAACGAAATTCTACTGTTAGCTATTACCGCGAAAGGGTTTTCATTAAAATATATATTTATTAAATTACCTATTTTATTATTTATCTATTTTGTTAGCTTTTATTATTTAAAAACTAGTGTTAAAATAAAAAGAAGTGTAAGTACCTATAAATTGCTATTTAATAAACCTATTTTCGAACTCTGAGGATCAAAGTAGGTAAGTATTTGCAGTTTTAGATTGTTTGGCAATTTTCATTGTTTTCGGCGTAGCTGGGCATAACACCTTTACTCGTAAACTAAGAATCTAATATTTGCAAAAATTAAAAAAGAGAAAAAAAACTAAAATGTGAAGACTTTGCCGTGATAAACGCTTTCTGACAAGTCCGTTCGTGCCAGTTGGCGATCACTGCACATGGGAGGCAACCACAGATGCGCGCGACTAATCTATATACTTATAGTCAATCAGTACGTGAGAGAGTGAGGCAAACAGTGTTTTGTGTCTAAATGACTTATTTTAATAATTAAATTATTACAGAATTATTTATTTTATTTAGATAAGTATTTTTAATTGGGGAATATTGTTGAAAAATGTTTTTTGATAAATTACATTTCATTATGCCCAGCTTCTCGTATTATTTGCATAGGTATATACGTTGACATAGTAAATAATTGCAAAACTTGTGTCATGCTGTTTTGGTTACCTAAATAATAATTTTAAAAATTCTTTATTACAGCTTCACCGCAAAAATGACATCTACAAAAAAACAAAAACAAAAAAAAAAAAAAAAAAAAGAAGAAGAAGAACCGCGAAGAAGAGCATCGAGAATTCAATCGGGACTAGATGGACTCGTTCGCTTTCATATGCAACTTAAATGACCTTCCGACTTGTCTCATTTGCCACGAAGAACTCGCACATAATAAGAAATCCAATTTAGAGAGACACTTCACTACAAAACATATTCATTTTGCTAGTAAATATCCACCCGGCAAAGAACGAAAAAAAAAAAAAAAACAACTGTCGACGAGCTTCAAAAACAAAAACAGAAATCAAGTTCCATGTTAAGTAACTGGACGCAATCTACAAGTACTGTTAATCTGGCAAGCTTCGCGGTATCACTAGAAATTGCAAAAAAAAAAAAAAAAAAAAAAAAAAAAAAAAAAAAAAAAAGGCAAATCATTTACAGATGGCGAGCATGTCAAAGATTGCTTCTTACGTGGAACCTGAAGAATTGTTTCGTAATTTCAAAAACAAACCAGAAATCTTGGAAAAAAAAATCAAAGATTTGCCCCAACCCGTTAAAACAGTACAAGATAGAATAGCTAAAATGTCTTTAAATGTAACATATTTACAGGTGAAAGAATTTCAACTTTCTTCTGCCTTATCACTTGCTATAGATGAGACGTGCGACATAAAAGACGCTGCACAAGTTGCCCTTTTGTCAGGTATATGTCTTCCCAAGGTCCAAAAGAAGAACTTCTAGGATTGCTACCGCTCTCGGGGCAAACTAGAGGGGAAGATTTAGCGAATGCCGTGCAAAAATGCCTTGAAGACAATAAGACTGATTTAAATAAAATCGTTTCAATAGTAACTGATGGAACCAGAAGCATTACAGGAAAAAATAAAGGGGCAACAACAATTCTTCAGAGCAAAATAAACTACGAAATTCTTACGTTTCACTGCATAATACACCAAGAAGCGCTTTGTACCCAAACATTTCCGGCCGAAATAGTTGAGGTCATGAATTTGGTAATCAATATTTTTAACAGCATCTTGTTAAAAGCACTCTACCAACGTCAGTTCTAAGAATTCTTAAGCGAAATGGAGAATCAGTATTCCGACCTCCTTCTTCACAATAAAGTGCGATGGCTTTCCAAAGGTAAGGTGTTGAAACGTTTTGCTTTGTGCTTGAATGAAATAAATACATTCCTCAATGAAAAAAGCACTAATCACCCTGAATTAGGGAACGACAAAGGGTTGCAAAAATTTTACTTTATGGTGGATATCACAGCGAAATTAAATGAGCTGAATCTAAAACTGCAAGGAAAGGGAAACCCAGCCTATGTTTGGGTAGAAAAATTGGTTTGTTTCGAAGAAAAATTAATTCTTTTTGCAGAAGATATTCTGAGCGGTAAATTACTTCATTTTCAATTTCTAAGGCAATATCGCGTTAAAACCAGTGTAACTGTTGACTCGAATTACTTCAGTACAGTTATAAAAAAAATTAAAGGTGAATTTGCTGACAGATTTGTGCAATTCAAAACCAACAAATCCACTCTAGCATTCATAGTAAATCCTCTCAACACAAATAGTAACGAAATCCACATTGAGGCATTTGGAATTTATACTGGATCTCTGGAAATGCAGATGATCGATTTAAAAAGTAATACATTGTGGAGTGAAAAATTTACAGAGTTGAAAAGCAAGGTGGAAGAGTTGGAGGTCCAGAAATGTATGTACGTAACGCAACAAAAGTGGGCAGCTTTAAAAGAAATGCCACGAGTTGAGGCATTTATATTCAACGCATGGAATTGTCTACCAGATTGCTACAATGAGGTGAAGAAGTTGGCATTTGGAGTGCTGACTATCTTCGTATCGACATATTCGCGCAAGTAAGCGTTCTTTTGCATGAATATAATTAAAAGTAAAGAAAGAAGCCAACTAAGAAATGAAAATTTAGAGTCGCATTTGAAACTTAAAACAACAAGTTATGAGCCAAATTTATCCGAACTTTCTAAAACCATGCAATGCTAACGCTCCCATAGAATTTGTTTGCTCAAATGTATGTTATTTTTTTATTTTTATTTTTTATTTTTCAAGTACAAGTTACATTGCTTAGTAAAGTTTAAATTTTCTACTTGAATAACCATGCAAAGCCATCGCTCCCATTGAATTTGTTTGCTCAAATGTTTGTTATTGAAGTACAAATTAGTGTTGTAAGTAAATGTTTCATTGTTTTAATTTTTTACTTAAATAATTAGTAATTATCAAATAATGCCATATATATATTATGTAATTTGTTGTGGAAAACACTACTTATATATGAATAAATAGATATTTTTTCTTATGAATAAATTTATTGGTTTTTTTAAATCAACTAACTTTCTTTATGCAAGTACTATTTATTGTTGGCAAGAAAAAAAATTGTGGCTCTTTAAAAACTTTGAAATTTTGTTAATTGTAATTTTTGACTCTTCCGACTCAAAAGGTTGCCGAACCCTGCTCTAACCCCATTATTTACATGATGAGATAACCTCATTTAACGCTGTTTCATATTACGTTCTACTTTGATAGAACGTATACCCCACGTTAAGCGGGGTCTCACTGTAATGCATCACTAACAGAAGTCACTGTGTTAGTTTACAAGACGCTATCCGTAGCGATTCTGGCTCGAAAGTTCGTGACATATACACAATGCCCCAGACACTCCCGTAACGGGAAGAGCCATATAATGGTAATATTTTGTGTGCGTTTATTCGTTGAAAACGGCACGTTCTCTCTCTCATTACATAAAAACTACGAAAATACGCCACGCGAGTTCGTTACGAGAGTAGTAAGGGTACCCACATAATGTCACCAACGCCTAAGCGCATTTCGTCCATAGCAGCAAGAAATACTTTTGATGCACAATTCCCCCTTAGCAATCGTCCAACTTTTTCACGGATATGACGCAAGTCAAATGGTGTATCCCCCCTCCCGCTCTCTTTTCCTCCCGCTTGCTATCTCCTCACCATGGCGACGTTTCGGGGGGATGGAGGGAATCACTACCTTCATTCGTTTTTTCATTGTTACGAAAACTGGGTAAATTTCCCATTCACTAACGTCCGCAAAGAAGTTTCACTTAAAAAAAATCTTTCGTTTATGTCTGTCTGGTAAGCAGCATTTCACAAGTACAAAATTGGGATTTGTCTTCATCTCATATAGAAAATTTCCTTGCTGTTGAGTCATTCCTAACGACTTCAATGTATTCCACTACGTTCGGAAGCGGGATTTTTCAAATATGTACCAACGAGTATTTTTTTTAATATTTAGGGTCACACTTAGATAAGAATACTTGTATGAAATTATTTTAAGAATATTATTACAATTAAAAAGGATTTTAATACAATATTTTGGCAAGAATTAACCTAGAATTACTTATTTTCCAAATATTATGGTGTTGTTATTTATGCCCCCTGTCTGACGTAGTCAGATCAAGGCCCACGAAATTCATCATGGTAACGGGCTAGAGATACGCCTGTCGTTAGCCGAAGTTTTGAGCCTATGAAGGTGACAGTACGATTTTGGTCACGATAGATGGCGACACCATTCGGACCCACTAATTTAACGAGCACCTACTCCGTGTGCACTCCGCGGATATTTGATGGCATCGGGCATCCGATGCTCTAACTGCTAGGCTACCCACGGCCCAATCTGTAACACAAGGATCAGGTAGTGTAAATAATTTTGCTGGCTTCGAATCCTGGTCCATGTCGTGCAAAGCGCGTATCCTACCAACCTTGCCACCTGGAAAAGGCTTCTGTTAGGATAATATTTTACGTACATCTAGATCTGGCCTCTGTACAGAGCCTGAATTAGGATTTTTGAAACATACGAACTGGAAACAGATTTATCCATACTTTAATTTTTTGTTGTTTAAAATGAAGAAAATATTCAAGGTAAATTGCTTACCTTGTCAATGGAGGGCTGCCACGCCTTGATTAAAGCCAAAGTCCATGAGAATGAAAAGCACTTTTGTGAACTTCCATAAATTTTTAATTACTGTAGCACACATAATAATATTACACTATGTTACGGCACAAATTACACTAAACAAATAACATTTCTATACATCTGTATCAATTTTAGAAGCCATCGCGTAGTCTATATATGTTTCGCCTACGCGTCAATTTTAATTCCTGAATTTAATTCGTCCCTTTTAAGAAGATGGTGCTGTGCTCTCGCTCGTTTGTGACACATAATTTAATACATCAGAATGGAGAAATTTTAACAGAAAAGTACTGATAATTATTTCAAAATTGGTAGTAAATCGGAAAATAATGTGAATTTTTCAAAAGCCGTAGTTCAGGCACTCTGGACAAGTCTTGGCAATATCTAAGCAAAATACTTATTATTACAGAAGCATTTTTCATAAAAGGAGAATGTTTTGCAAAAGGTAATTCGGAGTTCGTTTTTTTTGCCAAAATATTGCATTTAAATAATTTTTTGATTGTAATAATATACTTAAAACAATTTTATAAGTGTATTTTAATCTAAGTGACATCAAATAAAAAAAATTCGTTTGTACGCTTTTGCAAAATCACGGTTCTAAACATAGTCGGATACCTTAAACGATTTTAAATTGCATGTTAAGTCACTTCTAATGTAAGTATAAGTTCTTGCATTGAGCCTCCTCAAGTAATCTTCCACTATACTCTTTGCTTTTGTGTGTGTGTGACGTCTCTATAACACTCCATTGCAATTATAACTATCACATTCAAGGTTATAGTGCTAGCCAAATGCCTTACGATACGATAATACTTGAAATTTTCAGACTGTAACTTACTCGTGGCGCCATCTTTTGAGGAACGGAGAAACGTATTTGTACTCCGGTTTAATTTAAAGATTTTCAAAAAAATGTTTGGTCGTTTCCTATGTGTGTATACTATGAAAAACGGATTTTGTGCTCAAAATTTCATTAAAAGCTAAACCATTTGGTTTTTTAAGGAAAAGACAAATTTTTTTTGTGTGATTTTAAAATGCTACTCCTCCAACAAAAATTTACGTACACGCAAGACATTTGGTTTACACGTACGTCAAACTATGTATAACAAAAGTTGGAATGGGTTTTTTGATAACATGATTGGTGTTTGTGCAATACTTCTATCTATGAATGCTTATTGAAAAATCCTTAAAAAATGTGTAAATTCTGAATTTAATTGTTTCTAAAAAAATAAGTATTGCTTTGATTCAAAAAGGCATACCAACTTTTGTTACATGTGCTGTTAGCAACAGGTAAAAAATATTCAAAGTATTAGGCACAATAGAAAAAAAGCTTTAGCATTTTAAATGAAGACAAACTAGTTATCTTATCCTTCTGAGATAAGTCAGTTGAAATTTTTGATTTGCCATAGGGATGTGAATAAAAATGAACGTAAAAGCAATCATAATTCTGCATTTTTTTACCTTAGAGCTTTCAAATTTTGTGAGGTTATAGAAAAATATATAAAAAATAATTTAAGCTAAAAAAATTAAATTTGATTTTTTGATCAATTTTGGTCAATTTAATCGCACTGTAAAACTGAATTAATAGTACTTAATTTTACATTTAAATTTTCTTATGCATTAAAATCTTAATTTTTTTTAAAAATAAGGAAGTTATTGAAGGGAGGAATACAATCTAATTTAATTCCCAGTTTAGGGAAATTTAGAAATCTCATTACACCTGAAAAAGCATGAAAACACTAATATGTACGAAAATATAATTTATTTATTGAAATTGAAATAACAATTGAGAATATATACATGAGAAATAACGCATAACGAATAAAAATAATAAGAATGTGTTCTTTTCATTGCGATTCCATAATTTCTTCTGTATAAATCCACTTTTTTTTACCATTTTCAAAAAAGCTTACTATTGCTCTAAATTTAATTTTCATTCACTAATCAGACCATTCTCTCTCTCTCTCTCTTTGGCTTTCTTTCACTAAAGGCCATGGTCTGGTATTAAACATTCAAGTTTACATTCACGTTGAATAACATCATTAAAGGAGGTGGGTAAAGAACAGTCTTTTTCCACCCATCATAGTCGTGAAAATTCAAAGTATTTATTGCAGCTATATCATTATATTTATGTGAACTTCAGAAAAATTGATCTTTACTTTTATTCTAAAATAATAAGAAAAAAATAGCAAGTCACATAAAAAAAGTCATCAAACTTGGCAAGTTCGCTGAGTTTTGTTATTTTACGCTTTTTCTAACTTTCATTTTAAAAATAGAAGTTAAGCGCTTTAAGCTCCACTTCATTTTTTGGCCTCAAATACTCTTTACAATAACAAGGCTTTTAAACTGACATTCATTTGTTTTGGTGCATCGAGCCCGTTGATGTGATACGAAACAAAATAGCTTCTCCGCGAATCGCTCAGATTGATCGGCTGAGCAAGGAAAAGGGCGATATGGACTTAGTTACGTGACAATGATCTTCCAGATTTTCCACGATTAACATGGAAGGAGCTACGATATTTAACTCTTGGGATATATCAGTTTAAGAAAAGCCGATCATACTCACGGGCACTCGGGCACAATCGGGGCTGTACTATCTTTACATAAATCGAGAAGATTCCTCAGTTGATCGACTCCAGTTGAGACCACGACACTCAAGTTCAAAAGTGTATAACATATGGATAAGAACAGGTATAGGTCATAATCCAAACACTGAGTGGTGTTGTCAATGCGTAGTTGGTGCTAGAGTTGTTGGCTGCTGTGCACATATTGTATCTGTACTTTGATACTTGGGATACTAGCGCCATAATCACACTCACAAAAACACCAAGTCTTGGATATGCTTATACACTTCAAAACGCTGCTACTGGATGGTTCAGTGACAATTCATCCAGTGAAAGCGTGAAGGAAATATAATCGAAGACATTTTTTACAAATAGTTTAACATTGTTATTTTTTCCCTGTTTTCCCTATTTAATAAAAGAATTAAAAAAAAAAAAAAAACCACAATTTTTATTTTGACTGAGTATCGGTGTTAAAAAGAAACACATGATATGAATTTGCCGATGGGCGAAAAAAGGCCGCCTCTTTACCTACCTCCTTTGCTCATATTTTTTTATACATTTCATACTGCGTTAGAATCCGAAGTCGTAGACTTATCATCTGAAATAATACAAAATCTCGTCAACTACTCTCGTAACGAACTTGCGTGGCGCATTTTCGTAGTTTTTATGTAATAAAAAAACGTGCCGTTTTCAACGAATAAACGCACCCAAAATATTACCATTATATGGCTCTTCCCGTTACGGGAGTGTCTGGAGCATTGTATACTATATGTCACTAACGTTCGCGCCAGAATCGCTACGGATAGCGTCTTGTAAACAAACACAGTGATTTCTGTTAGCGATGCGTTAAGTTTATATTATTAATTTTTATTTCTATTGAATCAAAATTAATTCTAGTCAGATAGCCTATAACAAAGACAAAAATAGGAAAAGAGTTTCGTGAAAGAAAAAAAAAAAGCAAAATGAGCAACAATTCCAGGCGAAAATCTATATATCACCAGATAGTTCTGTCGCAGCTTTTATCATCTTAATCCATAAAGTTTTAGTGCTGTACACATCAGAGACTGCTGCAATCATTGGATCCGATGAGGATTAAAAGCCAATTATTTTAACTGGAGACTTTAATGCTAATTTTGCTTCAGAAGAAGCAAAGCCACTCATTGAATTCTTGAAACGGACACTGAATTTGATAGTGAATGCTGATTCTAGAGAAGGAAAAACAGTATACGGAACCACGATTGATGCAGTTTTCTTACATTTTCTTGATTGACTACAATCGAGAATTTTTATATCCTACTTCAGTTACCACAACACCTATTGTATGGATGCGGTAGCCAAGTGGTAAAGGTATTTGGATCATGGCTAGCGTGTCATGATTTCTAGTCCAGTACCACTGAAGACCCACCGTGTAGGGGAGCGATGCACGTTAAATTTGTCGAGAGCTCAAACATCCTCCCATTGATGTGGTGTGGTAGTTAAGAGAGGGGGTTCCAGCTCAGGTGTCGTCCGCGTCACTTGACCATGGTTCAAAATTACACAGGCCGTCGCCAAAAGCCCTCGTGTAGCTGAACAAATATTCACTCACACATCTATTGTACCTTTCTTGGAAAATGACGACGCAGAAAATTGAATTCAAATATTATTTTCATAAAATAAATGAAGTTCGAATTTTATTTGATTAAAGTAAGTTTTCTCACAGTTTAATATAATTAGATCTATTCCTGCATTTACGGCCAACGTCGCCAAAGAAGTTTCACTTCTATCGCGTGGCTTTCCACGTTCCCCCCCCTTTTTTTAAAAAAAAAATAATAATAAAACAATATTGTATTGTATTTTCTTGTTTATGCATATTTTTTTTTGTATCATTTCCTGTCTATCTCTGAGTTCCATCCTCCAGAATAAATAAACAGCTACGAATTCCTCAATGGCGTTTTGAAGCGTAGCATTACGTTTCTGCTTCCTTTTAGCGTCAGGCAGTACTCGAGCACATACGAATTCTATTGGATAAATTATAAAACCAAAATTATGGGTAAAAAGAAGAAAAAAGGAACGCAATGATAGTGCGTTTAAGCGCAAACAACGCCAAGAAAGTGAAACTAGTTAACAGAATGTCTAGCTTTGTATATTTAAAATATTTATATATTTTTACTTAATAAATCCAACTAAGATAGGGGCCTCATTTTTTGTGCACTTGGGCCCTTGGATGCCTAGCTACGCCACTGGAATGAACAAAATACGGAAAACATCAGTCGGATTGGATTGTCCTATTGTATTAGGGGAATAATTCTTTGCAGTTGATGGTGATAAAGAGTGTACAGCTTCAATTATTGCAGATAAAGACATTTTGGAGTTAGTTCAAAGCTCAAAAAATATCGTCGATGCAGATTCCGACAATGAAAATTAAATGAATAAAACAGAGTTCATGTTCCCACATCATCTGAATTGAGGAACTTCATGAAAAGTATGCTTAGTTATTTAGAAGAACATTCTAATTATTAAATGAATAACAAAATGGGCGATAACGAACAATTCGTTGACAATTTGATGCTAAAAAATGAAAAGAAAATATCAGATTATTTTCCTAACACTCATATAAATGTTTTGTTTTTCAAAAAAATTGAAAAACGTGTATTAAATTTCCTTAAGCTCTTGTGAAGAATGTTTTGATTTTCCATCGATTTTTGTTAAACATATGCATATACATGGAAATAAAATAAGCTGTAATAAACTTGTTGAAAAATGTTTTTTTTTCGCAATGTCCTTTGACACGAAAAATATTTCAGGCCCTTCACAGTTTCGTTTTAAGCGATTTTTTCACTGTGTTCATGTGAACTAATTACACTTTTTTCTTTTGAAATATTCCTCCGATCTGACTTAACACATTTCCTAATAAATGACATGGCTAACGGCAGATGGCGACACGAGATTAAAGAAAACAAAGTTCGCAATTAAAGGAACTCGCTAGTACTGAATTTTCAAAAATTGAACATGTCACATGTAAAGGTTTTTACATAATATGAAACTGTTTTATATATATATATAAATCCTCTCTCGAGAAAAAATTTTATATTTGTTTGCGATATGTAAAATAAATCGAATTTCCCCTTTTCACACTGGGTTATATAATTTTGAATTAGGTACCTCACAGTTTAGTCACAAAAAATAAGTTATTTGTTTTAAGATAATAAGTATTTTTCTCAAAATACTGAGAATTATGCCAAAAGATTTAATTGTTTCAAAAATTGTGAAACTAATCCTTGAAAGTTTTTTAATTTGATCGTACAGCATGAAGTGAATCAGCATTAAATCGAAAAAAAAAACCACCCGAATATTTTAAATGTCAAAATGTATCGGGTAAACATAGAAAACATGAGCATTAAAACACTTAATTGAAAGTATACTACACTAAAACACTTTGCATTTTTGTGAAATTAAAATATTTCAATTCTTAGAGTGTGGTCTTTCTGAAGATATATGAAAAATTCTCTAACTCTTGTTGCTGTGTGTATAAAGAAGCTCCAAAACAAATTTCAAAATTGTCCATTTTTGACTAAAGCCTTACGTAATATGGGTACAATTGCCGGAAATCTGGCCAGGTTGCATTATAAAAAATTTTAAAAAAATGGTCACCTTTATATTTACCTCTTCCAAATGGAAGTGCATTTTTACCCAAATTACCTATTTGGCAAATGATAAAAGGTAAATTTAAACCTTTATTAGTTGACAAATTTTATCGCAAAAAATTATCATGCTTTTATCTCTTAATTAAAAGTAATTAAATGCTGAAAGTCAGATGAACTACTAAATTAACGCAAATTATTATTATTACAAACTTAAAAAACAGCATTTAATGAGGACTTGCTTTTATATCATACGCTACAATCATTACAACAGAAGGAGTCCCTTCTAACTCATGGAACCAGGATGAACATGGTTGCAACGTTGCACCCATTCCTGACTTTGATTTTCATCTTAATAGTTAGCACCGCAAACAGGACAAACGCAGGATGTATTCCTTTTACTAGCTCTGCGTTTTTCTCCTACACCTTTTCTACGACCACCGTTGGCTCTTCTTCGTAGAAGCCAGACCTTCTACACTTGTCAGCTCTCTTGCAACATTATTAGGTCAACCGCGATTTCCGCAGATTGTTTGCAGTGTTGTAATTGGACTCAGCTCCTTCAAAAATGCTACTGCTAACTGCGAGAATTCAGCAATTACAATAGAGGAGGCATGTGCTGTTGTAATTTGGCCCAAGGAAGAGGTTTGATGAAGGAAGATGAACTCAAAGGACGTGTAACACTAGAGGACACTGGTCCTGTAGTAGGATTGGAAAGCATTACTTCATCAAATTTCGGTACTGTTCCTATTTTCTTTAATTTTGCTGCCCATATTTGTTCTAGTGATATTATTCAATATTTGGTATTATTGTTGTCGAAGGGAGAAAGAACGAAACCACCCACTCCTTCTAACGAATACTACACTCACATACGATTACAGCTTTCGGTGACAAGCTGTTGATCTTGGCAGGGATGTTTATTTGAACCACCAACCTACCGGTCCGCAGCTATGCCGTGCATGCCTTAGGTGATGATGATGAATGCCCAGAGGAACCGAGCTCACCCGAAGAGGGTTTAGAGCTACAACCGATCCCTCGGGAAACAACCACCCTCACATCCAGATTTTATTGCAAAAAAAAAAAAAAAAAAATCAAAGTTTACATTTTAAACAATTTCAACTTTTTTTCAAATACAAAAGAAATAGTAAAAATATACAAAACAAATGCACCATAAAGACAAAAAAAGACAGAAAACAGGAAGCATAAATAATTACATTAAAAAAATAGTTTCTTTGGAATCAAATTTCCAGTTGATGACACACCACTTCCTGTTGATATTTTCCCGCCATTTGGTTCTTCAGTTTTCAGAAAAAGGAAATGATTCATCAAAAGGAGGATTACTTTTTTTTCTCCAGATCTCCTCCCCCATTTTTTTAAAAAAAAAGAAACATAAAAGAAGATAGCAGCAGTTAAAAATAAATAAATAAAGAGAGAAAAGGGGGGGGGGAGATAGATTATTGGATTTTATTGGAGATATCATTTTTTTGCTACAAAAATTAATAAAATAAAATAAAAATTAAAAAAAAAAGACTGAGATGAAAGGAATCCCTATTCGGGCCAGTCGTTAAGTGTTTTTATTTCCGTCTTTTGTTGTTTGTGACTTGAAGCGGAAGGCGCCGCTGCATACCCCCTTCCTAGAGTTGTTTTGACTTACTGAAAGATACTGAGAGACGGTTGTTTTCCCAGACAATCATTACAATTGTTGCAGTAGGTTTGAGCATAGTTGGAACGTTTTCTTAGTGACGTTGAGGGCAATCTCTTGTTGAGATGCGGGTTTAGTGGACGTGTGCGTCGTTGCTGTTTTGAATGTTTTGAATTGCTGTTTTTTTCAGGATTTACTGAGAATGTTTAGTCAGACTCTCTACGGAAGGAATGCATAATCAACCAGTACCGTTAGGCTGTGATTCCAGCTAGTGTTCAATTCTTGGGTCACCACCTCAACTACAACGTGTTGACCTTGACAGGGATGTTTATTTGATCCACCGACCTACCGGTCCACAGTTACGCCATGCATGCTTTAGACCAGTGATACCCAAAGTGGTCTATATGGAGCCCCAGGGGTCTATGACGACCTGCAAGGGGTCTACGTCAGTGAAAAAATAATTTGGGGGTCCATGAGGTGTAAATGGGGGTCTACGATAGCCTATACCAGATCGTGACTTTAATTTTAAAAGAAAATTAATCAAGTGTAAACCGGATTGATCTATTTAACATCTTTATTTACTAAATTTATTGGGGTTAATTTGCAGGTACAAGGCAATAGTATAAATTTTATTAAAAAAGATCATCAATTCAGTGTTCTTGCCAAAATCAAGCTACAGGAATGTAAAACTGGACGCCGCGAATTTTAACAGTTTCTCAATTTGTCACAATCGGTCAGAAAAATGACGTTTTAACCTATGTTCAACATTTAAATGCCCTTTACTCAGGTTTTGAAACTAGTTTTGAGAATGCTTTGACTATATGGTAATATCACGGTAATGAATTCATGTTGTCACATTAAAGAAAAATGTCTGATAACAAAAGGAACTGATTTTAATAGCAACAACGAAGATCTTAAAGTAAAATTTAGAAACGTATGGCAGCAATTTTGATTTTAAAAAGATATACCTGCTATTTATCCGAATTATGGAACATCTCAAGAAAGTTTTAAATTGCTTTTCGCAGGGAGGAGGAGTTTCAGCGCACTTGCCAATCAATCTTCAAAATAAAAACAGAAAGAAAAAAAAGAAAGATTGGATACCACTAACAGAGCAGATTTAGGGTTAAATCTGAAATGGTCCAGCCAAATAATGAAAATTTGTTATTGAAGCAACAGTTAGTAGATAAGGAGGGGTCTACACAAAACCGAAAAATACGTCAAGGGGTCTATGAGACAAAAAAGTTTGGGAACCTCTGCTTTAGGCGACTGATATGAAAGGAATCCCTATTCGGGCCAGTCACTAAGGGTTTTTATTCCTGTCATTTCTGTTTGTTGCAACTTTGCTGAAGGAGATGTCCCTGCCAGCCATTTATAGGTTTCATGTAAAATTAATTAATTTTGAATATAAAGTGTTAAGTAAGATGACTAAAATATAACAACAATCCCAAGTATCAGGTTGCTGTATTAACATTAAAATTGGTCTGTTTTCCCTTCTGTTTAAACAGCACAACAACACAAACAAATCACACAATCGTAATGATGCTTGAGCAATCCCAACACCGCAATACAAATATACCAATTCAAAGCCCTTATGATTAATATGGGCATTTGCTTAAATATGCTCATATTTGCCAAGTTTACCTTATCATTATTCTTTTAATTGTGTTTTCGTAACTTTACAAAACTATTTTATTCAAGTTTCCAAATTAAAATTTCTGGAAAGAGTGGAATAATAAAACATATTTGAACATTTCTTTGTTCTACTTTCTAATGCCTATATATATTTTGGCAAACGCATAAGTTAGAGTTAAAGGCAAAAATAAGTAGACAGAAAAAGGATTGATCTTTACTCTACCTTTATGGTGTAACCTGAAACAAATGCACTAGGGCAGGGATGGCGAACCAATGGTACGCGTGCCATTGACTGCATGTAACACAATATTTCGGGCATCGCCATCAATCAAAACGGTTTGTATTTTAATTCAAAATAACAACGTTCAATAAGAAGTATTACGAACAAACGCGAGTAATCGGTCGCAGTTTTCAGCGAGATTTTCTCAATCCAAAAAATTATCGGAAACGCTCGAGTATTTTTTTTTTTTATTTAGCCTGATTTGTTTCTTTTAATAAACTGAACTCACCCCTATTTGATTGGTTGGAAATTGAAAAATTTGAAATGCAACTGATTGATTTCCAGTCTAGTTTAATATGGTTTCATTTTTTTTTTTTTTTTACATTTTCATCCATTGTCATCAGTTTCTGAGCTTTGGTCTAAATTTCAAGTTGTGACGGATCTATACGGGTTTATACTAATTTCTTCTTTTTCCCTTTCAATCAAAATATTTATTTCAACCAACCTTCATCGAGAAACCAAACATGATTTATGTAAATAAGGAATATTACATAAATTCGGTTTTCGCGAGTTGAAGAGAGCGAAGTGAGAAGTCAAGTAAAGTAAAGTGAAGAGAGTGAGAGGTCGACACGTAGTTGTTGACAAGTTAAGCGAGGTTGATACGTTTGATGTGTGCAAAGAGAAGTGGATTTGAAGATTGAAAAGCATTGAAATTAAATATTACGGAGGGTGGAGTCATCGTCAATTCATCCAGCAAACGATAGTGGTTGAAGTTCGTCGTGCAAGAACCAAGCATTAAAGCCTAAGGTATTGTAATTTTGATTAAGTAAAATCTGATTATTAGTGTGCGGCGTAGTTGTAAATGTGCGCGTTTAAGCTATCTTAGATTCAGTTGAAGTTCTGTAATATTATCCCCGTATTTATATATCTCACCTCTGCACTCTACCATAGTTTATATACCTTAATTAGAATTGTGTTGTGTCTGTTCTTAATAACTGATAAGAATCAATAAACCAGTTTGAACTGAAATAATGTCTTTGGATTATTTAGTTCCTCCCACACATCTAGCCGGGTTTTCAGATAGACAGGAAGGTAGGAACGTAAGGGGTGACTACAGATCACCACAAAGTCTCTAGCTCATCGGTAAGTTAGTTCAAAATTAATTGCAAAATTCTACCCGGACAGACATAAAAGCCTCTTAGGGGGCTCGGGTTTGACACTAGAACTTTTCTTGTATTTTAATACATTGCCATCCACTTCTGAGCTATGGTCTAAATTTCAAATCTCCAGCTCATCGGAAAGTTAGTTTAAAATCAATTATAAAATTCCATCCGGACAGACAAGAAAGCGAGTTATTTAAAGCATGGTAAAAAATTTTAAACATAAAATATTTCCGAAGTAACCCTTAGTTAAGAAGTTGAAATGAACTAAATTACAGTTACATTTCCTTTTAGCAGCTTTTCCTTCTCTAACTCAGAAGAAAATATTGTTACCGCAGCATCTTGCAAGGAAGGAAACAATTAGCTAAAACCTAGTTAAATTTTTTCTTTTTCTTTATTAACACTCTTTTTATTTCACTTTCTTTTTTTGTTTTATTCTTTCTCACAATTTATTTCACTTTCCTTCAAACATCACTTAGTAGCCACTGACTATTGAAGGGAAATGTAATAAACAAGGAGCTATATAAGACTATTTAAACTTCTCGTTATAAATCAATTACTTTAAAGGATTTTTTCCCTTTCTTTAATTTCAAAAAAAGTCAAGGTGGGAGTGAGGTAAAGTTTATTAGGTATTTAGTATTGTACATAAATTAGGTAATTTCGTTTAGTTAAAAGAAAATTATTGCAGGTGTTCCAATGAATAGAATTCGTTCTGTATTCAAAATGAGATCTATAATGTAGCTATTCATAATTTTCATACACGCCCAATTTTTTTTTTTGCACAATAGATGCATTCCTTAAAAAACCGTGCAAAAAATCGTGTAAGAAAATACACGCTACATGTAATAAATTTGGGGGTATGTTCCACAATTTCAAAAAGTCGTGTAAGATGAAAAATCCCTAAATATTTCCCCAAAATACCGTGCAAAAAAAAAAAGGAATAAAAATCTATATTACATATTTATAAATAAAAAACTATTCATTTTTGTTAAAAAAAAATTAAAATTAGTTTACAGTGAAAATTCAATCTATAAGTATATATAACATATAGAAATTGAAATTGAAATTAGGAATAAAGCTACTAAAAACAATTGATCTCTACTTGACGACAAGCGTGCCCGCTTATTACGAACTGGATCAAAGGCGTAGATGTGTCAGATATGTCTAGCGCAACTGACAGTTTTGAATCAAATGAAGAATTTCATTCGTTATGTTATTTCCTCTGTTGGTTTTTTTGTTGTTACAAAGCCTCATTAGAAGCTGTCTTTTGGTTCTACAAGTTGATTATATAATTCTTGATATCCTGCTAAACAAGATTACGTAGAAATTTTAATACTTGCTCTATGTCAGATTATGAACAATAAAATGTTGTTCATACTTGTAAATTTCAAGCCCTCGAAAATTAAATCACCTATTCATAGCTGAACTTCCCTTCGCCAGTAAAAACGTTCTCTCTCTCTCTCTTTATCATAAATTCGTTCAAATCATCCACATCCAAAGGGCCGAGTAGGGATTGCAATATCGAACCAATAGTTCAATACCAACATTCGGTATTTTTTAGATCTTAATACCGGGATAACGGTTTTAACACTGGTGTAGAAATTTTAGAAAAAGAAAAGAAACACCGGTGTTTGTTTTATTTGCCAGTTTTATTAGAGAGTGTAATATCACAAAAAATAATTTGTAACTTATAAATTATAACAGTATATAAAGAATCACAAAAAAGTAAAGGAACATCTTATTTATTTAAATCACAAAAAAGTGTAAATATCACTATTCAGTCTGTGGTACTATTTCGAATTTTCGAAATGTGACCTTAAAAAACATAATGCACCAACTGTACTGTCATTAAGCCAGGAACGTAATTTTATGCAAAAATTACCAGCTGTCGAAAACGCTCTTTCAGCATCTACGCTAGTTGGTAGTATTGTTAGCAATAGGCGATATACTTATTCCAAGTGTTTACCTCTAAAATCCCTCATCTTCAAATAAATCGATTTCCTCATCGGATGGTTTTGGATATATCTAATTTCTGCATTGTATTTTGGTTTGTTGAAATTTTTTAGTCATCGCTAATTCTAATTTTTGTTCAAGAAACAATTCCTTTTCACTATCGACATTAGTGTCAACATCTTCGATAACTGTACCGAGTTCCTCTGAATGTAGATAGGTTTGTGGGTAAAAAATTTTAAGAAAATTTACTACAAGTTTGATCAAATTTTCAATTAAGTTCTTTCCTTATTAACAAATTTATATCATGTTTCATTTCTAAATATGCATGGAGCTCTCTTGTACTTTCTCCATTCACTTTAATAACTCTTGAACATTTTTTAAACTTTGCCATCATATTTTTTTCATCATATAAATAATGAAACCAAACCGAAGTATTATCAACTGATTTTTATGTGTTCTTTACATTTATTCTTATTCATTATTATGGGTATGAGTATATGTTATTGTTTATGAGTATATATATATATAATGAATCTGAAAAATATTTTGAACCCTTAAGTATGACATGCAAATGCAATGTGAATTGCAAACTCACCAAGTTAAAAAATAACGAAATATTGCGCACTGTCTTCACAACTACAACCTTGTTTCCACAGATACGAATATCAGACTACGAAACCTGCGCATGTGCAGCATCGTATGCATCTGAGCTGTAATAGGACAGTTTTGGCCCGCCTCCTTGGATGATTCACATATTTTATCACTACTTTACGATGCAACTTTATATTCATAGATTATTTAATTTCACCTGTTACGGAGACATAAAAACAAATACGTATACTATTTTGCTATGTTGTTGATCTCTGAACATATAGTGGAGACAGTTTGAAAAATTTCTAGTAAATATCGTAAGAAAGGTATTTAAACTAGTGAACATGTATTACAAAATTGTACAAATGGCTCAAAATATCGGTATTCGGTATCTCTAGGGATAAATCCCCAAATTTTTTTTGAAATTCCTCAAAAAAAAAAAAAATCATGTAAAAAAATTCGTTCAATTCGTGTGTACCGTGTTATTTCAAAGTTGTGTAAAAAATATTTGGTTGTACTTTTAACTCGTTTACTTTAGAAAATGTTTAAGTTGCGAGGAAATATTTGAAATATTTTATTCCAGCAAAAACACTTTTTCTTATTATTTATAAGGCAAATAATAAGAAAAACAATTCTTATATTTCATATGAAAGTAAATGTTTTTATAAATAAGAGTGATAAAAATAGAGTGAACGTTTGTGGGTTCATCATTTTGACACGCAACATTTCTATGATACAACGTTCCTTTCTATGATATTTGATGAAATTAAAAATCGACATTGTTTATCAAGTCTTAAAAATTTCTTCTCTCTTTGTATTATCTAAAGTAGTGCTTCTGAATGAGTGGCTTATGCCCCACAAGGATGCAAATTGATTCTCAAAGTATCCGACTACCCTAAAAGTTTGAACTTTGCCAAAAATTGACAAGTTTTTATGAATTTATTTTATTGGCCATCTTATTAGCTTTATAAAATTACCAAGCTTATTATTTTCCGTTCACTAGAACAAAAGTTACAAGTGTTTTAGTAAAAGCAGATGCCATTACTTTAAGCAAGATGTCATATGTTAAAAGGCGTTTTACTCGAAATGTGTGTGTGTGTGTTTTTAATACTCAAAGGAGAACAGTGGTTGCTGAAAAAGTTTTGAAAATAATTAACTCAAATGGTTTGTGTATGTTCTGTATAATAGTATAAATATTTTAACCTTCGATTTATCAATCACAGTTTTATTAAAAAATTACAGTCCCTTACGCTAATATAATAACAGTTTTTTTAAGCAACTTCATATAATGACTAAGATAAAGAGCTCTAGTTTTTGTAAAAATTAAAATATCTGTTATCCTGAAGGTCATTAAAAAAATAAATAACATAGCAACACATCAGAATTGAAAAATTGTGCATAAAGCTTTGATACAGAGCGGGCTCCATTTATGTTATTTTTTGTAAATTTGTACCCATTTTTTTCCATTTTAGTAATAATAATTTCCTTTTATCTTCTTAATTTTATCATATTTTTTTCTTACAATTTACTAAACAAATCTAAGAACCACAAAAAAGGTTGTTGCAAGTAGTTGGATAGCTTAAGGTCGTATTGTAGCCTTAAGCAAAGTACATTATTATTGTCTTCAATTCATATTTATTGTTTGGGAAGAGGGTGCGATGAAAATTTTGATTGAAAATTGGGTCGCAAATATCGAAAATTTGAGAAGAAATTCAAATGTAATAGTTTTTTTTTTTAGAAAAGCTAACATTCACATGAGAGGAGAATTATTTGAATACGTTTATGAATTTTTCAACTTCCATATTTGTGTACACAACTATTTTCAGTGTTTAATGAGTTTCTGTACTCAAATCTGTAAATTATAGTTTCATTGTAAATTTTAATAGTTTCCTTCAAGTATCTATAAACAGTATTCTATTAAAACTGAGGACCACAAAATGGAGGAAAAGCCATTTATATGATCTTTGTACTGTTACGTTGTACGATTCTTTCTCTTTTGACAAGTAATTAACCAGAATATTTTATTAGCTCTTTGAAAATAGTGGGAAAATTATTTCAAAACCTGTTGTCTTGTTTCTTTTGTTACAGCGTTTTATATTCACTTAATCCTACCATTTAATCAAAGGAGTTTCAAAAATACATAGCATTGCTGTTTGCTATTCTCTGCAACAGAAATAGGCAGGTACTAGTAAATACTTTATTTTCGTAAAATTCTACTTAGGAGCAGAAATGTTTAAATCCGCTCTTATTTTTTTTAAAAATAATTTTCAGAGAACATTATACTAAAAATTTAGAAAAATATTCTAAATTATTTATATCTTCACTCTTGGTGTAAAATATCTTATAGCTTTCTATGATATTTTTGTTTACTTCTTTATGTAATGTTGTTTTAGTAGTGAATAGCTGAATTTTTTGTTGTTGTAAAACGTGTTGTTCTTATATTGGAACAATAATATATATATATATCATTCTTATGTATATATATACTTGTAGATAACTTGTATCATAATATTCTATTTTATACAAAAAAATCGTTTAATTTAATTTATTTTTCCCATTTTTCTTTTTAATCTTTAATTCTTTCCTACTTTTTCTTTTCTTGCTGTTCTCTTATGTTTCGAATATGTTGTTTAATTTTACTCAATATTTGAAACACTTGAATTTTAAATATCGTTTGCTGAAATGCTCTTACACATGTATAATTTTATCAAATGATATATATATTAATAAGTTCAAATTTTTGTGTTAATGTTTTTTAACTTATTTTGTGTGTTTATAAAATGTCAATTTCGAATATTTATATTTTAGCTATTCATGAAAGTATCTTATATTTTATAAGTGAGTAATTCTTATTAGTTTTAAGTATTCTAAACTTGTGAATTTTACCGTGAACAGTTTATTTCTTTTTGAAGTGTAATTTATTTCTATTTATAACAGCAGTTCCCAATAGTCACGAGTAATGTTATTTGTTTTATCCTAATTTGTTGCATTATCAAAAGTTTTATTTTTGAATAATTTATCTTGGGAAGATACGTTTATATTTTTTGTTTCTGCTTTCAGAATGTATTTTTTAACATGGATTTATCTAAACTTTCCTAGAATGAGTTTTTTTGTATTTAAAAAATACTTATCATATTATATTTATTTAAATAGCTTCCCTAAATTTAACGAACTACGTTCTTGGGGAATATTAATATAAATATTTGTTTGTCCATCTATAATAAATAATAACCCATCGAATACAAGCAAACTCTGTAAATTTGTTGCCTCTTTGCCTTTGCAATAATATTGCAATGAAATATTTAATCTTGCAAAAAAAAAAACTGTTTATGTGTTTTCTAGGAACATGATCTTACTATTTTAGGAAATCTAGTTAAGGAATTTGTAGCGAAGGTTCATATATATTCTAAAAATAATATTTTTGATCTTTTTATAATCTTTAATTTAATCGTTTTTGATATAAATAAATACATCAGAAAAATACCAATTAAATTCAATAGAATTTCGGATATATTAGTTTAGCTAGTATATCTTGGACTTCAAAAATACTTTCTAATGAAACGAAACATGAATTTTTGATACCTCTAATTTCGTTGAAGTTATTATCGTCATATATTGAGAACACTTTTAAATATATTTTCCGCTGTTGAGTTTGCTTTTGAACTGAAGTCTTGTTATTTCTATCTCAACAAAAATTTTTCTGACTCTGGTGCAGAATATTCCCTTTTTCTTACCTTTTTAGGGCGATACATTCTTTTTAATTTGACTTTCTTAACTGTAGGGCGGAATACTCTTCATTCCTTGCTTTTCGTTTTACTATTTATCAACTACTGTTGACGTTAAGCAATTATTAACAAACTCTGTAACTTTCGCACGTTGTCCATTATCTTCAATAAAAGTTTTTAAGTCCCTCATCGTGTATTGTGCTTTTAGAGATTTTTCAAATGTATTGGGAACCTTACCAAATCTCTTCTTTCACGCTAAACATTTTCTTCTTTACTCCATGGCATCATGGCCACGCTCTGTGAGAGTTACCTCAGGTCTGGCGACGTACATCTTCTTCCGATAGTCTTCGCTCAAAGTGCCTCCATATATTCAATGATCATTAAAATTTATTTTAAATTTTAAAACAATTATTTTTAATTTTATAAATACTCATGTCCAAAATTAAGGTCACGACCACGTTTTTCGTCAGAAATTTAAAATACCTAAAGTAAAACTGATAGAATTTATATATTTTGTATATTTTTAAGAAAGGGTAGTATATACAATAACAGATTTAAATTCAGGGAAAGATGTTTTTTAGCGTTAGTTTTTGCGGAACTACTGGATTGAGATCATTCAAGCATATGGTGATTTTGCCTCTAGTTTTGTTAATATTGCCGTAAAACAAACAAGTTGGTCTGTTTGCAGTGAGAATGACTTCTCATAATCGTTTAGATGATTCTTTGAGATAGAGAGCCGTTGGTAGGCTTGAAACTGACCAGTCTCAAACGGAGTTGACTCGTTTTTACTAGGGGCATCGACGTGGTCTCCCGGAATCAATTCTAAACATGTGGTATTGTCATCAGGAAGCTCGGCCAAGGTTGAATCAGAGCAACGACATCTGTACAGGATCGCTACTTGACATTAAGCGCAAGACGACATTGGCGGACAACGTTTCCTCAGCTTGCTCTTGATCTTTCTGCTGTGTCTGGAAGAATTTCCATGCAGTCTACGGCTGCCTTGCAGAGATTGCCATTTACGCCCGGCATCCAGGCTTGTGTGTCTCTTTGACTGCGTCCAGTAAGAAAGTTTGAGAAGCACTGATGTAGAAAAATAGTTTTCGACAGGCTTTTCCATGTAAATTTAAATTTTATTTTGAAAAGAAGATTTTTTTATCCGATTTTTTCAAAAACAGTACTTAGTGTCTGGGCACGCCACGTATTTAGATGCGTGCTTGTATCTTTATATTCAGTAATAAAAGTAACTAAATGTCCGAACAGTTTTTTACTAACCACATTTCAAAATTTCAGTAAGAAATGCGTGACCACAGCCTAAAAGATGTATCGCTGCTTCCTTTTGAGATGGGATACCTACCAAAAGAATTCGAAGAAAAAGCTGTCTCAGAAAATTATGAAACTTCAGAGAATAAAATACGAGGACTTACAGAACTTCGAAAAATGGTTGAACGTGAGTTACCTTTTTATTATGCTTCTAGTTATACTGTGGTAGCGTATTGCTCATCAACGTCTCAGGTCCGGGGTTCAAACCCCGGCTTGAGCAAGGTCTACTCAGTCTTTAATCTCTCCGGTCGGTCGATAAATGAGTATCAAGCTTGATTGGGGGCTAAACACTGAGGGTTCCGCGTCAGACAGAACATCTGTTCATGAATCTCAGTGCCAAAGGTAATAAAAACTGCGATGGGAACAGTAGGTCTTGGCCCTCTATGGGCTGTTGCGCCATTGAGTTTAGTTTTGCTTAAGGTATCCGACACTGGTTGCGACAATAAAAATGGAGATATGGGGATTTTTTTGTTGTTTTTAGATTTGTTCAGGGCATTTTAAGAAAAATATGATAAAATTAAGAAGAGAAAAATAAATTATCATAACTAAAATGGGTAAAAATTGACAAAAAATAACATAAACGCGGCCCATTCTGTACCAAAGGTTTATGAGCAAATTTTCAATTCTGATGTGTTTCTATGTTATTCATTTTTGAAATGACTTTCAGGATAAGAGATATTTTAATTTTTAGGAAAACTAGAGCACTCTCTTTTTATCTTAGTTATTATATGAAATTGCTTAGAAAAACAGTGATTATATCCACATAAGGGACTGTAAATTTTGTAATAAAACAGTGGTTGATAAATCTGAAGGTTAAAACACTTCTATTATTATACAAAAAATTTCAGTTAATTATTTTCCAAATTTTTTGAGCAATCGCTGGCCCCGTTTGATTATTTTCAAAAAATCACATTTCGAGTAAAACGCGTTTTAAAGTATGACATCTTGCTTAAAATAATGGCATCTGCTTTCACTAAGACACTTGTAGTTTTTGTTCTAGTGAACGGAAAATGATAAACTTGATATTTTCATGAAGCTAATAAGATGGTCTATAAAATAAAATCATAAAAGAAAAAAAAAATTCTATTTTTGGCAAAATTCACAATTTTAGGGTATTTGGATACCTTAAATAGCCCGACTTACTCTTAAATTCCTACGCGTTATAAAGACGTTGCTCTATTTTTATTAATTATTGCCTTAACATTTATGTCTATCTCTCCAAACCTGACATACATAAATATTATTTTTCGTTATTTAGTTGATATATCAACGTCTGGGATTGAAATGGATGATGAATTTTTGGTAGTATTCCTGCGATATGGAAACTATGAAGTAACGGAAGCCTACTCTCGACTTAAAAACTTAATTAAACTTAAGACCGATAACGAGGACATTTTTTCTGGTCAGCTCTTTGATGTCATTGCGAAAACTGCTACAGACAAGATTATGATATTTTTGCCTTATCGATGTCCGGATGGATGTGGCATACTTTACGTCAATATAGGTAAGAACGGCAATTTATTATTCTTTGCTTTTCCTTCCCATTTTTATCCGAATAATTGTAATCACATGTAATACTATTTGTAAATAAGTTTTAATTATATTTTTATTTCCTCCACTTATTTTAGTCTAATATATTTTGAGTAAGAATATGTTTATTAATTAATATTTTTATTTATTAATGCCTTGGGATTCATGTCACGTAAAGAAATAATGCAGCTATAAAGTATATTGGAAAAGTATTTGTGGAAATAACATGTAAAAATACTATGAATAAATATTATTAGCCACCAAAGAGCTACTGTTTAAGCTGTCAGTTAATTACTTAATTCAATGATTCTTAAAGTTTCAATATTTGCATAATTTTCATTTTTGTAACCATACAATAAAAATGTGTTAAATTCAATAATACTATTGGGTTGATGCACAATTATCCGGCTTATTTTAAACAAATTTTATTTAACAAAATCAATAACGATATTTGACAAAAACATGTGTAAACGATTATTCGGGAGCGTAGTCACCGTCTACTTCAATTACTGCTTCCCAATTGGTTGGCAGACGGTCGATTCCACGAGCGAAGAAGACACGATTCTTAGAGGCGATTCACGCTTTGACATCGGCCACAAAGTCATCCGATCGTCGATTCCGAGCCTGATCGTCAAAATCCGATGGCCGACCTCTTCCTGGCTTATCCTCCAAGCTGGTTATCACCTGACTGAAACGGGCAAACCACTCCCTAGACAGACTTTTGCTGATTGTACCTTTGCCAAAAAAGTTCGTTGAGATCGCGAAATGACTGTGCTGCTTTCCATCCTTTCTCGAAGTGGTAGAGCATAATATGGAGAATATGAAAATGGTTTTCGATACGGATTATTCAAAAACAATAGAAAAGATTATTTTTACACAGAAATAATAAACAAAACGCTGCTTTTCACTGATGAAAAACGTGTTGATATAAACGCCGGATAATTATGCATCAACCCAATATAATTTAATGCTAAAGCTACAATGCGACTTCAACCTCTTCAGTGCCTTCGGGGTATATAAACGTCTCTCTCAGACAAAGCGTAAATTTCCCCTGACGTATATATACGTCTGTCCGAAGTACGTTCTTTTCTGTGCACTGCTGACCATACAATTATTCCGAAGGCCTTCGAATGCAATAAAAGGACCCTGAAAGTTTTTGCGAAGGATTTACTTATTTCAGAGGATTTGCTTATTTTTCTCTCCCCCCCCACCTCCAATACATCACATATACGCGCCTACGTGGAAAATGGTGGCATTGGGGAGAGAATCGCGTAGTTTCTAATCTGCAGTAAAGGGATTAATTATAAACCGTACAAATTATGAAGATAAGTGTTAATTTTTGCTTATAATGTTATGTATAATAAGCCCATGGGATCACTAGTAACTATTAAACTAGTTCTTAACTAAATATTGTTAAACGAATTATAAAAAACATATTGTTTTTGTGCAGTACTGATACATTTATAAGTGTATTATATCAGTGTAAGTGTGTATTTTATTTTTTATTATGTCAGAATGTATCTTGTTTACTTTCAGTAAATTAATATATTAGCGCTACATTTAAGTGCAAAGCGTGAAATCTCAATCGATGTCATCTTTCAGATGTATTAAGATGCACATATCGTTTATCTAACATAAATCTTTCTTGGTGTTGGGATTTTTTCCCCTTCAGTGTATATTAGTGATTATCTCAACTCTCTCTCTCTCTCTTACAAACAGTACAAATAAGTTTCTAACCATTTTGCATAAAAAAAATTGGGCCCTTACTACGAAAGAATTGTACTAGCCACTGCTTTTCCTCTTGTTTTGGTAGCATATGGAAACCGTATAAGAAACACATTTCACCTATTGAAGGTCTGAACAAGGAATTATCTTAAAAGGGGAATACGGCGGGTGGGGTAGGATTTCCTAATTGACTGTTTCTATGCCAGTATTGACTGGCACCGCAACTTGCATTATCATACAGGAGAGTAATTATGTGTTTGGTGCAATAGAGGGCAATTTTTTTCTTCAGTGCTCGGTTGAATCTCTTCAATTGTGCTCGGAAGCAAGATTTAATAATGACTTCGTTCGGCTTAAGTCAGCGTTTCTCAAACTGTGGGTCGCAACCCCCTAGAGGGGTGTGATAACTCCGCAAGCATATTGAAAATTCGAAAACAAGGTATTATTTTAAAGAAAGTAATTAATATACAAAGTAAACAAAAAAAATACATTTGGACACAATGAAAAATAAAATACACATTTACACTGATATAATACACTTATAAAATTGTATCAGTAGTGCACAATGTATTTTATAATTAATTTAACAATACTAAGTTAAGAACAAATTTAATAATTACCAGTGGGCTTGTCATATATAAAATTGTACAAAAATTAACACTTGATATAATTTATACAGTTTATAATTAATCCTATAACTGCCGATTAAAAGTTACGTGATTCACTTCCCAATGCCACCTTCCGTGTAGGCGATGTATTGTGAGGAAAGGGAAGAAAAGGAATAAATAAGCAAATCCTATGAAGTAAAGAAATCCTTCGTCAACACTGCCAAGGTCCTTTGATTGCATTCCAAAAATTTCGGAATAATTTTATGGATAGCGGTTCATGGAAAAGATCATTCTTCGGAAAGACGTATATATATGTCCAGGGCAATTAACGGTTTGGTTGAGCAAGACGTTTATATACGCCGGTGGCACTTAGGTTAAAGTCGTATTGTAGCTTTAGTGTCAAAGTACAGTATTATTGAATTCAATACATCGGTATTGCATGGGGGGGGACACGATGAAAATTATGATTGAATAATGGGTCGCTAACATTAAAAGTTTGAGAAGCACTGGTTTAAGCAACTTATAAAATATATGATAGCAAGCTGATCCCACCAAATACACCACATCAATTTCTTTCCATGAACTGTTGAAGCCTGACTACATGGTTC
This sequence comes from Trichonephila clavata, assembly GCA_019973975.1. Taxonomy (NCBI): domain Eukaryota; kingdom Metazoa; phylum Arthropoda; class Arachnida; order Araneae; family Nephilidae; genus Trichonephila; species Trichonephila clavata. Next base: position 51,333 of record BMAO01000641.1, on the reverse strand, counting down.
TCATGATTCCTTCTTCTTTGATTTAACGTAGTTTATCCGTGTGTCACTATACGATGCAAAAAAAAAATTCTTTTGCTTATGCTTGGCAAGCAACCTTTCACATATGCAAAATTAGCATTCAACATTTCGCCGTTTCAGTTTATATGGAACTCAATTTCCTTGATTCTGAAACATTTCCGGTGATTTTAAGCGATGCGAAATTGCTTGATGGGTCACTCCTAATTTATAAGTGCAAATTCTTGCATTTGGCATGAATCTCTCTCCAATAGCCTTCAGGCTGCGTTCTTTGTCTTCCACGTCAAACTCACCTTTCTTAAACTTTTGAAACCACTCCTCACAACTTTTCTCTCTAAAAGCAGCCTCACCATACGTTTCAATAAGCAATCGATGCGTCTCAGCAATAAATTTCTTCTCGCAAATGCCCCTCAAGTGGCTCAAAATTCGATATTTTCGCTTGAAAAATATTATGTGATGCTGAAACAAAATTTAAAAACTTCAAGGTTATGGTGTTTCCCAGTGGCGTAAAGTACACCCCTCGCAACTCCGGCATCACAGGGAAAAGGCAGGGCTCTAGGGTCTCAAAGGCTGATTAAAGCCAAGTACATACCCTTTGTAAGAGCCGGCTTGGCGCCCCAAACCTGACTTTGCAGAGGGGGCCTAATATTCTTTGTTATGTCTCTAGTGTTGCCGGAAGTCCAACCCTAACAATGTGATGCTATACATTTATAAATTGCAACCCCGCAACCCCGGCATCACAGGGGAAGGAGCAGGGCTCAGGGTCTCAAAGTCTGTTTAAAGCCAAGTACATACCCTTTGTAAGAGCCGGTTTGGGGCCCGACTTTGCAGAGGGGGCCTAATATTCTTAGTTACGTCACTAGTGTTGCCGGAAGTCCAACCCTAACAATGTGATGTTTTACATTTGCAAATTGCAACCGAAATTTACTGGTGGTGTCATTTTTTGTGTCAAGGGGGAGGGGGGAGACTCATTTGTACTAATTATGTAAAATATATGAATTAATAATTACCTTACCGAACATGTGTGAGTCAGTAAACCTCAATAAATACATCAATAACTATCTAAATTCAACAGGACATATAATTTTTAGAAATTTTTGTAAATATTTGTAAATCATGCATGCTGAATGCATACATTTTCTATGAGGTATAAATATTTTTCATAATTACCGGCACTACGTGTTGCTTAAATAAGAGACTTCGAAATGTTTATGTGATGAAATAATACTAGACCCTAATATTAATATATAATATTGATAGAGTAAAAAAAAATTATTAGAGCAAGGGTGTCAAACTCAAAGGATAACTTGGGACAAACAAATAAGGTTTAACTTTAAATTAACTTTAGCCGCATAAAAAAAATCAATAATCAAAGCAGCATTGGCTTATTTCGAATAATACACTATAATAAACATATATAAAATTTAAGGTTTAAGCGGCCTGACGCTTGATATCTCATCTCTGCTACAATCTTTCTTATTTTGGAAGAAATTTTGATATTTTATTATAAATTGTGTGCCTATATACAGGCCTGGCCCCACAAATATTCGTTGTGGGTCTCGAGTTTGACACCCCTGTGTTAGAGGAACACCAAAAAATGGTACTTTTGATAGAAAAACGTTGATCTTTAGTATTGCGCTGCTATTTCAGTTGAATTAGTAAAAACGTATCATTCAGCTACATATTTTTAGCGATAAATTTAAATTTATTTTAGCCGCTTTATTTTTGTTTCATTCTACAATTTCAGGAATTTACTGATTATTTTTCGATGGAAGATTTGTATAATTTAATATAAAGTTATATCAAGAAATGATTTCTAATTACAATAAAATTATCTTTTGTGACCGAAAAATGTATTTCTTAAATTAACAGAGAAAATCTAAGCTAAATGTCGCTGTATCATCTATATAAGCCAATAACAACCTCCGTACCAAAGGGATCATTTTGGTATAGTGGTTAAGTTCCTGGGTTTCAGATCGAAAGGTTGCGGGTTCTGTCCTCCGGATAAGCGCGTTACTTCATTGGTGACCCTGGCTACGCTACGAAACTTTCTGAATTGTCGTGAATCTATCTGCAAAAAGAGCAACCAATAACTCGTCGAAATTTCTTGACGCATCCAATTCGTCATTGACGCAGCTAACAAAGTGGTCTAACTCACTTGACGGAACTCCTCCAACTGATCGCTTGCTTGATATCGTCTGTTTGCCTAACCACCAACTCACTGATAGAGGAATGTGTAGCGGTATCATCTATATAAGCCAGTAACAACTTCCGTACCAAAGGGATCATTTGGGTATAGTGGTTAAGTTACTCGGTTTCGGATCCAAAGGTCGCGGTTTCTGTCCTCCGGATAAGCACACCACTTCATAATGTATATAAATTTACGTAGTTTCGATGAAATAATATTAAAGTATTTCCTGCAGATAATTGGATACCTGAAAATTTCCCAGTTTTAGAGGTGAAAAGGATGGCTGCCATTGTTTTACTACAAGGTATTCGTGAGCCAATGAATCAGGTGAATGGATTCAAGGTCATAATAGATGCTAAAAGCAACCCATGGAGACACCTTCGACACTGTACCTTTCAAAATTTATACCTGATTTATTTTGGAACGCAGGTAAATTTTCATTCATTTAATTATATTAAAATTTTATGCATACAAAATCAGTAATTAAAACAATCTATGCAAGAAATGCTAGTTCTATGTTCAGCTTTTTCTTCAATTTAGAATATTGTTATTTAAAAAAAAAACTAATCATCATTCTTCCATTTTAATCATTAAGAGATTCTAACCATTACTGATTCTTATACATTTAAAACTTTTAATCGAGTTAAATTACAAGCAGTTGCATTGTGCATTGTTTAAAGATAAAAGTATTTACTTTAAATCGCAATTTATCAGAAATACAAATTACATAGCAAAAGGAAGATTTCGTGAGTTCTACTCATCTTATAACTTTAAAACGTTGAACACATATTATACTATTTAAATAAATATTTTTGATAAGATTTGGGGGGGGGGGCTGTCAATGAAGCTATTCAAAAATATTTTACAGATATTTACTCTTTTCCCATATTACTCCATTTATGACATAAAAAAAACTACTTAAAATTTTAAAAAATGTTTTCATTAAAAATGAAGGTTTTGGTTCATCTTATCTCAACTTGTGGAACTTGTTGGAACTTGTGTTCATCTTATCTCAAAGAGAATAATGGGCAATATTTTGTTTTACTAAACAGTTTTTTCATGGAAAATTGATTAGAATCAGAGAACAGCGTTAAAAATGATCTAGAAACGATAATACAACTGCTTCAATGCTGAGAAACGAATCAGAAAGGTTTGAGAGGGAACAACTTATCAACGTTAAAATCTATATTGAAGTTATCCGATTATACGTGCGACAACTTTTTTTTAAAAAACTGGAAAAATGAGAATTTTTTTGCTGCCTTTAGATTTGTTTAGTACATTTTATGAAAAACATACTAAAATTAAGAAGAGTAAAGGAAATTATTATTACTAAAATAGGATAAAATGGGTAAACATTTACAAAAAATTACATAAACGCGGCCCTTTCTGTACCAAAAGTTTATGAACAAATTTTCAATTTTCCCATTCTGATGTGTTGCTATGTTATTCAATTTTGAAATGACTTTCAGGATAAGAGATATTTTAATTTTTACAAAAACTAGCGCACTTTATCTCAGTTACTATGAAATTGCTTAAAAAACAGCGATTATATTCACATAAGGGACTGTCAATTTTGTAATAAAACAGTGATTGATAATTCTGAAGGTTAAAACACTTCTACTATTCTACAGAACATGCACAAAAAATTTCAGTTAATTATGTTCAAAAGTTTTTTAGCAATCACTGTCCCCGTTTGAGCATTTAAAAAAAAACAATTTTTTGAGTATAAAACGCGTTTCAAAGTATGGCATCTTGCTTAAAATAATAGCATCTGCTTTTACTAAAACACTTGTAGTTTTTGTTCTAGTGAATGAAAAATAATAAACTTGGTACTTCTATAAAGCTAATAAGATGACCTATAAAATAAAATCATAAAAAAAATTTCTCACCTTTGGGCAAAATTCACAATTTTAGGGTAGTCGGATACTTCAAGCAAGAAAACCTCCTAAATTTTTTATTGCAAATTCATACATAATACATATGGAAGATTCTCACACAGTTATAAACATTTTAATGCCGCTTAGAATAAGTTAAAGCCATTTTTCTAAGCGTTTGAGGCAACAAAAGCAAAATATAGAGACAAATTAAAGGAACATTTTAAAAGGTGACTGCAGAAAGCTTCAACAGAGTTAGATTTTTACAGTTTGAGTAAATAATGTAAGCACACAGATAAACATCCCAGCCAAAAAATATAATACAAGAGAAGGTTTCACCTGATGTACGAATTAATGCTATTAATGAGTAAGCTACGTGAGGCTTATGATAAAATTCTTTAATAAGGTATAGAATACTTTTATCTCACTGACTTTGCATAATTTGATGTAACACTTGTTTACAGTAAAAAAAATGTCAGGAAGTTATTGATTAATTTTTAATTCTATTTTGAGATTTTTACTACTTTATGTCAATAATGTTACCGAAATAAATATTTTCTTACGAAAAGAGATAAAAAGAAAATTATGTAATACAATAGATTCAAGTACAATTTTATCCTAACAGATGGCGACACTGTAACTTAAAACGTAAGAAGACAGTAATGTAGAGAATTGTGAACACAGTATTATGTTTTCAGATTTTACACATTTGAGTTAAAAATATTTTAATTTGAGCATGGTGATTTTTGAAACATTTTATAAAAATAATCATTCCATTTCCAGTGTTGTTTCCCAGGTAGATTTCATAGCTATCATGTCGTAAATATGTCATTCACAGCAAAATTCTGTCTGCAAATGATGAAGACTGTTTTACCCGAAGAACTGAAAAGAAAGGTGAGTATATTTCTGAAAATGATGTGGATTATCTGAATATTTTGCGCTCTTGCATACTGTTTGTATTTCATGAATTAAATTGCCTGAAAACTTGGAAAAGAACATTGTACACATTTTGAGTGAGAATTTCCGAGCACATTCCCGTGTTTTTTGCACACTCTTTCACACACACACACCAAGCATACACACATATCTATAGGTAGGTACATATGATATGCAGGGTGTACGGGCTTAAAGTATCCAAAAGTTATGTCTTATAAAAACGGAGTTACCCATCGTAATGTAACAAACTGCTCATCTGTGGATTGGAAAAACGTCCCAGATTTTTTGCTTCTACTCCTATCGGCCGTACATGCGCGGAATATTCGGCAATCGCAGACAATAAACTTATTACACTGACTTCATTAGTAAAGATGTGGATTCCACAGAAAAAGGTGCAGTGCGTATTTTGGTTAACGGCATTTAAATCAGTCACGCGCGTATAGCGACGTGTTCGAACAGAATGGGATGTCGTTACTGGGTTGCCTAATAGACTTGAAAGGAACTCCTACAAAATGAATCACGGACATGATCAACAGTGTCTTCTATCACGAAAACTTAAGGATAGTTGCCAGTTTGAGATACCAAAGTTCCCGTCTCCTTTGAAGTTCTTTCACATTGGTGAATAGATTTTGATGTCGGAGGATCGATATTTCATTCTGTTCAAACACTTTGCTGTAAAAACGTGAATGATTTAAATTCCGTACCAAAGTACGCACTGCACTTTCAGCTGAGGTGTCCACTTTTTTACTATTGAAGTCAGTGTAACAAGTTTATCGTCTGTGATTGCCGAATAAAATGCGCATGTGCAGCCGATCGGAGAGAGAAGACCCCAAAAAATCTAGGAGGGTTTTCGAATCCACGGTTGAACAGTTTGTTATATTCTGATGGGTAGTTCCGTAATAATATATCATAACTTTTGGATACTTTAAGACCAGACTTTCTGTATATAGGTATCAATAGATAGGTTAAATAATTTTAAATTAATTTATTTATTGTACTAATTTTTTATTATCTATAGTTACAAAGCACATTAAATTATAGAATCTGTTAATGAGACAAATGTAAACCGTCACACTTGTCAGGAAGTTATTTTTTTGTAAAATCAGGGTGAGATTGCTCGTTGAAATTCTCATCATAGCTTGTAAGTTAAAGCGAGTCAACTTACGTGTATTTTTACTTTTGTTGATTTTCTTGCAAGAAAAACGTTGCTCGTAAATATTTCGACACATATATAAAAAACACTTTCTGAGCAAACTTTTTCATACGTAGGAATTTTTCAGTAGACAAATATATATAAAAGGTGATTAGAGTCCTAGCATTAAACATTTACTTTAGACTGTGATCTGACTGTTAGTCCATAAGTTAAAGCTGCAGCTCTTCAGGTACTATTAATATACGAGTTGTGACACAAAAAAATGAGACTGGTCCAATAAATCATTGTACATACAGAATCAGTTCTCCATGACATTATCACCTTCAAAGTAGTTCCCTTCAGCTTTCACACACTTCTGCATTCGGGGCTGCCATTGCTGGTAACAGTTCTGATACGAAGTTTTTGGAAGGCCCTTCAGGATATTCTCCGGTTTTGCCTGAACCGTTTCAACTGAGGCAAAACGGGTTCTCTTTAAGCAAAATTTAGTTGTTGGAGATAAAAAAAAGTCTTAGGAGGCCAATAAGGGGAATAAGGAGGTCGCTCCATCACTGTAATGTTTTTGCTGGTCAGAAACTGCTTAAAAAATAGGGCCATGAGAGCGGGTATATTATCTTGGTGCAACAGCCATCTATCACTCTTCAATTCTGGACTTTTTTCCCTAATTTTTTCACGAAGTCTTTTTAGTACTTCAATGTAGTAGTGTTGATTAACAGTTTGACCACTAATGTTAGTGGAAACCCACGAATATCACGAATTTTGCAATGTTTTGATCTGTAATCGCTGACCTTGGGTGCACAGCACGTTCATCATCTTCACACTGTCCCTTTCCCCTTAAAATCGCTTCTCGAAATCATACACATGTGCACGAGACAAAGTTTCATCTCCTTAAGCCTAGATTAATATTTGGAATGTGGATTTCTTAAGTATCACAAGAACCTTGATGTTGATTTGACATATTCCCGGCAGAATGTAGTTACACGTGTTCACTCAATGTCGCAGTATTCCCAACTGGCGTGATCGGTTAAGATGAAACTGGCCACATGGATGGACGAGGGGTGTGTGATGACGTCATCAAAACAGATGTTGCCGACTCCTCTCTTTTTTTCAAGCTACACAGCTTTTTTGTGTCACACCTAGTGCGCAGTGAAGGAATAAAAGAGCAAATTAAATTTTGGCTCAAATTTTCTAAAAACTACTGAAATTTTTTCGTGATTTCGATCTTCAAGCTCTGCATATGATCTCTAATCTTTGCAGAAACACTTTCAGGTACTTTCTGTTTTCCTAATAAGGAAATGACTTTTTGCATAGCAGTGGAAAATACGGGATGAATCTTAAGTTGCGCGCTGGAAAAAATCTTGGTTCAATGCGTTTTTTCCGGCGGTGAACCGTAAAAAACTATGCGGACCGCATACGTCCTAAGGGCTGTTATTTGTCCTCCCCTGATATACTGGGTATCCATAATGAAACTTGAAATTTGCGGGCAATCTATAGCAAGAACTACACAACGGAATGACATGAAAATTGGGTAATTGCAGAATCAAATGGTAAGAATTAAATCAAGGGAAATAAAATAATGAGTTTCAAAAACCACCCCTAGGTGGCGTATCATAGATTTATTGTTAAAATATAAATAATGTACAAAAATTTACAAAACATGTTCGATATGTTGTCTACCATTGTCTGCTACCATTTGGAAGCGGCAGGCAAGGGGATGTGGTACAACCATAGTAATTATACCGCAGGGTGCTCCTCCACATACTGCCCGTCGTGTGAAACAAGTTCTCTGCCGAAATTTCGGTGACGACAGAATCATAAGCCTACATTTTCCTACAGCTTAACCTCCTAGATCCCCCGACTTGAATCCTTGCAATTTCTGGCTGTGGGATGTCTCAAGGCCATGGTCTACTGTGATCCCATCACATTTCTATCCGACTTTAAAGAAAGCATAGTACGTCATTTGTTTAACATTAGGCTGCTTTCAACAGTCGAACATGAGATTTTTCGCTTCCAGATGGTAGCAAACAACCGGGATAAGCATTACGTCGATCGCGATCGACCGGAGGACCGCAAACACATTTTAGGGTGACCGCCTAAAAATTTTACCAGTTAGTAATATACGGAAAATTCAAGATTGGCTGACGGTACTCAAACTAAGCCTTCTGCAGACTATAACAACAAAAAACTAACTTTAGATAAAAATGTTTTATTTTTTTAATATAATTTGAACTGTTTCATAATAAATGTATCATTTGATATAATTATATTTTGGGCTATTATAATGAAGTTTGTATCTTGCGTTTTGCTTTAAATGTGGTTTTAAAAGTGTGAGTTGCTTTTATTTTAGTTCTGTAGGTATATATAAGTACATATTCCGTACTTATTATTAAGTTATAATAATAACCTTTTCCTTACCTCACCACACCTACGACATTGGGTAGTAGCGTACAGAAGAATTTTTAAAGAGAAGGGGGTCGAGGGTTGAAGATCTACGATTCTCGTATCATACCCCAATTTACAGCCAAACATATTTTTTGATATTTTCGGTTGTCGGGAACATAAAACAGCAAAAAATAAATTACTGAAATTAAAAAATAACTGAATAAATAATTAACATTAATAAATAAAAAATTACTATTATCAAATACTTAATTACATTTTACATACATTATTCATGGGACTATAATGAATCGGAAAAAATGAAAGGTTATGAGGGAAGGTCTGGACCCGTGGACGCCTTCCCCACCCTTGTGTGCGCCACTAACACTGGGTGTACCGCAACTCCTTAAAAAAAGTAGAAGTAGCCCGCACCCTGGAAAAATCTGCCCACCTCTGGTGTACATCATATCGAAAATGTTTTGTAAACTTTTGTAGATTACTTATATGTTCTGAATAAAGCTATAATACCCCCCCCCTTGAAACTCATTGTTTTTCCCTCTTGATAAAATTCCATCACTTCATTCTGCATAACCCAATTTTCGTGGAATTCCGCTGAATAGTTTTTCCTATAGACTGCTCGCAAATTTCAAGTTTAATTATGGAGTCTCGGTATTTTCAGTCGGCATTAAAATCTTCATCATAGTCTAAGCAAAATTATTGCTCTCAAGGTAAATGACAGACAGTAAAATGATAGGGATTCATATGTAATACATTTTTTCACGAATAAAAGTCAAAATGTTATAAGATTTTGTAATTGCAAAATTATTTTTGTCTGGGAAATTTCGCATTTTTATTTATATTTCAGATACATATACATTCTTCAAGAGAAGAATTACTGGAGCACTTCCCCACTGAAGTAGTGCCTCAAGAATATGGAGGTCAATTGGAAAGTTTTGATATGTCTGGTTGGTTGAAAAGAGTTATGGAACCTGAAAAATTAGGAAGCATGTGTGGAAAATTTCCAGTTTAGGACATAATATGTTAATTTTAGTACGACTGCCATTATTACTAAAATGATACCGAAATTTTCTTAAGAAACGATTACAGTTGGAAGAAAATCTGATATAAAAATCACTGGAGTATTTATCTTTTTTAAAAAATTTATACTTTCCCTTAATGTATGCATCATGAAATACGTTGTACTTATTTGAAATAGTACAAATGTTGTTCGTCATGATAACCGCAAGAATATGCATTTTAACAAAACCTTTCTTGTAAAAAATTAATAAAAATTTGAATTTTCTGAAATAATTAGTTGGCTTCATTTATTTTCAAAGCACTATTAACTGTACAGATCATTTGTTATTCTATTTTTATGATCGGTCAAGATTCCTATAAGACCAAGGTTTGATTACATTAGTTTCTGTCCATAAGTTTTTGTTTTTGTGCAATTTTTTGCAAGGTGTTCAATTTTATCACATTTTTTTTATATACTACTATGACAATTAAATAACCGAACTAGCCTTAAAAGAGAGAGAGAGAGAGTTAGCATATGCTTTTTAATTCCCTTCAACATACTCTTCTTCCCTATCAATATATAGTTGCATATTTGTTTTCCACCGTTCCTCTTTAGGTGTTACCATTTTCAATAAATCTGCAGTTTTTACCTTCACCTTTTCTACAGACTGAAAATGTGTTCCCATCAATGTATTTTTCAGTTTAAGAAACAGGTAGAAGTCGTAAGTCGTATGGTGCGAGATCTGGTATGTACGTTGGATGCTCGAGCACAATAACGATGAGCATCGCCTGTTCTTGATGTCACAGATCGACACAAGAACGTTCATCATGTTCAGCAACCTCCCGATCTTTCGAAAATCAGTTGTGCCTTTCAAACATTTGACTATGTATCATGCAGTTATCTCCAGACACACACTCCTTTAACAGTTCAAAACATTAATTTGAAATTTTTTTTTAATTTCGCGAGGAATTTCAAATTTATGTGCTGCTCAATTTTTACGTTTATCATGATAACGGCATTTCGACACAACAATGACCTCCTCAAACCAGGATAAAAAAACATATTGAAATAGATAGTGGGTTGGGAAATAACGTACCACTAGTCCCGGAAAAATAAAGATCAACTATATTCCATTTCCTCCCTTTCACCCCAAGCCTAACGGCTAGGTCAGTGCTTCTCAAACTTTCAATGTTTGCGACCCAATTTTAAAAAAATGTATTAACCCTCCCGCGCCTAGTCATTTTTTCAAAGTATGTTCAAAAATTGCTTCATTTTTTAATTACGAATTTCAAATCTACGTATTAAATTTACATTTTAAAGTTAAAATATACAAAAAAAAATTGTGAAATAGTTTTTATATTTTAAAATATAGAATTAGATAAAAAAATATGAACATAAACAAATAAATGAAAACATAAACAGGAACAGCACGGGCTGCACAGCTAAATAGTCAGAAAAAATGCATATCTTTGGAAATCGCGGGATGTGTGCGCAAAATTTTGCTGCATCAACGTTGCACGTGGAAATTGGGGGATGAGCAGCGAGAGGGTTAAATGCAATAATAATGTATAAAAACGAAAAGATACAATACGACTTTAATGATGAACTGCACAAATTATCTAAATAAATATTAAGCTTTGTATATGATAAGCCCAGGGATTGATAAATTAGCTATCAAATAAGTTATGAAGTACTGATACATTTATAATTGTATTATATCAGTGTAATTGTTTTTTTTTCCTAAGTGGGCTGCGCGTTGGTATTTTAAACCTTTGCAGACCTAGTACATTCCCCAGCAACTGATATCACTTTTTAGCGCTGCACCATATAAGCGATACTAATTACAGCAAGCAATTTTGACGCCCAGTTTCTTCCCTAGAGGGAGGCACCTGAGCTTTTGACGATGCGAACCTGTACTAGGATTTTTTTTGCCGAGAGCATCCAAGCCAAACAGACACTCTAGGGATCTTTTAGATGCCGCGTAATCATACGACATAACCGCTGTCGATTTTCTGCATCATGAAAATCCACCGACTTGGGCCGGGATCGAACCCGCAACCTTGGGTGCAGAATGCCAGCGACAAACCAACCACGCCACCCAATCAGTGTAAATGTGTCGGAATGTATTTTGTTTTGCTTCTTTTAAGTAAGATATAATAATTATTTAAATGCTTTATTTTTGACTTTTCGATATGTTCGCGCCTCCCTCGTAAGGCTATCATGCCCCCCCCTAGGGAGTGGTGCCCCACAGTTCGAAAAACACTGGGCTAGGCCATGCGCAGTCGGGGAATTTAATTGTCTCATCTTACACATATATAAGAGAATGAACACAAAAATTGCATAAAAAGGTATGTTTAAAGAATAACGCTATTGATTTATTTTTGCTTATAAGTAATCCTTCCTCGCCATCTTCGAAATTGCTAATTAAAAGACATATAATTAAAAGCTTGATTCTTGCGGATTCAACCTCGGCCCAAGTCGGTGGATTTTCATGATGCAGAAAATCGACAGCGGCCATGTCGTATGATTATGCGGCATGTAAAAGGTCCCTAGAGTGTCTGTATGGCTGGATGCTCTTGACAAAAGTAAATCCTAGCACTGGTTCGCATCGCCAAGAGCTCAGGTGCCTCCCTCTGTGGAGAAAACTGGACATCAAAATTGCTTGCTGTGATTGGTATTGCCTATAGGGTGCGGCAGTAAAAAGTGATACCAGCTCCTGGGGAATGTACTAGGTCTGCAAAGGTTTAAAATACTAATGCGCAGCCCCATTGAAAAACAAGATATCAATCATTGGCATGGCCAAGTAATTTTAGCGCGTTTTTCACATGTTGTATTTTACAATAATGCAACTTATGAACTTTTTACTAACAAAAAGTACCATACTTAAAAAATTTTTTTTTAATTTAAAAAAAATTAAAATTATTAAACTTAAATATGATTCGGCTCATCTAGGGCACAAATGCGACCAAATACCGAAAACCCGAGGTCAGTCGGTTGCTTATTGGCTGAGAAAAAGGTACGACAAAATATGGAACGAAGACGAAGACGAGGACGAAGACGAAATTTGCGTCCTAATAGCGCTTTTTTTACACTACGTGAAAAACGCGCTAAAAAAACGTTACATTTCAACCATTTGATGTGATTGTAAGCAATTAAAAGTCTTATAATCAAATCTTTTATGACTATAGAGACATCGTTATTAGAAGGCGTTTTCTTTTCTCTCTAACAATATTTAGACTTCTCGCAATATGTTTAATAAAATTATCAATAAATTTTGAAATTTGGAAACATAACTCAAGTAAATGAGTCTTTAAATATATTCTAAGGTAATACTTCAGTAATCTTTAACAGAATTAGCTTTAAACCTTGGAGATTTTATTTTGGAATTTAATTTGCTTTAGCAAAAATGCTACGCAAACAAAATAAAAAAAAGATAGCGTAAAATCCTTAAACTGTGTGTGTTTTGCTTTTGTTATAAATTCACTTGCCTTATCATTTGAAAATTATACCTCGCAAAGTAATTGAAAGGGTAATTTATCGTCAAGTCCATTACGTTTTTGTGAGTTCACATAATTCTATTCTAAGGGACAATAAAAGTTAACCGAATTTGGATCATGTCATGTTTGCCGTTGTTTTACGTAATTATCAAAATATATGAACTTGAGAAGGAACTTAAAACTCTTGTCATTTTTTCAAAAATATCGAATATATTTTCATCCAGATTGACTGGAATTAGGGATTGTAATATCGCACCAAAAGTTCGATACCGGTATTCGGTATTTTTTAGATTTTAGTACCGGATACCGGTTTTAATACCGGTAGTACAAATTTTAGGGGGAAAAAAAGAAACACAGGTGTTTCTTTGTTTTGTTTGCCAGTTTTATTAGAGCCTGTAAATATCGCAAAAAATAAGTTGTAACTTATAAATTATAACAGTATTTAAAGAATCACCAAAAAGTAAAGGAACATCTTATTTATTCAAATTAAAAAAGTGTTAATATCACTATTCAGTCTGTGATACTATTACAGATTTTTGAAATGTGACCTTAAAAAACAAAATGCATCAATTGTAGTATCATTAAACCTGGTTTTGTGCAAAAATTGCCAGCTGTCGAAAACGTTCTTTCGGCATCTACGCTAATTGGTGGTACTATTAGCAATGCGTGATATATTTTTTCCAAATTATTTACCCCTTTTTATATAAATCTATCATCTTCAAATAAATCGATTTCTCGTCGGATGGTTTTGGATATAACCGATTTCTGTGTTGTATTTTGGTTAGTTCAAATTTTTTTAGTTATCGCTAATTCTAATTTATATGAAAAGAGAAAATTCCTTTTCGCAATCGACTTTTGTATCACCCTTCTGAATGTGGATAGGTTTGTGAGTAAAAAATTTTAAGGAACTTTACTTTAAACTTGATCAAATTTGATAATTGGTTAGTCTCTTTTCTTCTTATTTTTACATTTTTAAAAATAATTATAATTATGTAATGTATTACAAATTATGTATTATAATTATATGTTGGCGATCTCTGAACATATTGTGGAGACAATTTTAAAGACTTTTAGTAAATACCGAAAACCGATACTTAAACTTGAAAATATCAGTATTGCAATCCCTAACTGGAATTTTATTATTTTTTAGAACGGAGTTTTTGTCTGTAAAAACTGTTATAGTTCCTCGGACATTACAGTTTTTACAGTCAGAAGCAGTACAAGTGAAACATTTGTGATAATGTTAGAAAATAATCGACAATTCTTTCATTATTTACTGCTTTTGTCTACAAATCTTTTTGAAAATTTTAATTATCACATATTATTACCAAATCACAAGTTTGGAGTGTCCTTGTGGTAAATAGTAAAAAAAAATGTTACTTCTGAATAAACCTTTGAATAATACAGTAGAACGTCGTTTATCCGTACGTTTATTATCCGGAGAGTCAAATATCCGAACTTAAGTCCGGATCCGTTTTCGAACAGTGCAATGCTCAACATTTGTTTCCAGTGAGGCCAAAAGTGACGGGAAAACCCAAGGTGAGGGATATTTGAGGAATTTCAGCTGTGTGATTTGGTAAACATCTGCGCGGAATATTAGGTCAGTGTGTTTCGAAGTGAGGGGGCATATACGTGCTCTTTTGTTAAGTTTTGTTGATGTAGAAACCTGATGGCATGCGATGCAGAAGACTGTGGATTTCAAATGCTAAATGATAACGATATTGTGCAAGAATCCGACCCTGTCGACGATGAAATGGATGAAGACGAGGACAACACAACAATGAAAGTAACAAATGCTGACGCGTTTCCTGCATTAGAGACAGCTATGGAGTAGTACGAGCAACAATCAGAGTGCTGTTCTACTCAACTACTGCTGCTGAAGAGAATTAGAGACCTTGCAGTGAAAAAACGAAGGTGTACAATCGTACAGTGAAAAATAAGTGATTATTTTCCACAATCAAGGTAAAATTGCGACATTTCACACCTATTTGGCTTTTTCTTCAAGCACGTTTCCAGCATAGGATGATTTTCAATATTTGTATAGTTACCAGTATCATATACTGTATGGATCGCATTCGGTTTTCGGTTATCCGAACAATCGCGTAGCCTTTATTTTTTATTACAGCTTTGAATCAATGTTTTATTGAGCTGAAAATAGTTTTAAGTTCTTCCTTCGTTATTTCATGATGCTAGGAAACAATTATACCCAAAGTTATTTCCCTTTTATTTCATGGATACCTCATTCGCATACTAGTTTTCAAACACAGCCACAACTTTCGATTGGATTGAGGTCAGGACTGTTTCCTGGCACAGACAACAATTAAATGATCTTAGAACGATACCAGTCTTTCGATTACCTTACTGAGTGGCAAGGAGAAGAATCCTGCTGGAAAATAAATGAACCATTGTTGGTAAATATATCTCTGATGGAAGGTAGAAGTTTGGATTCTAGAATAGAGTCAATGTATTTTCTGGCATTCAGAGTCCCATCGATGATATAAAGGCGATCGATACCATCTGCTGATATGCATGACCAAATCATAAAACTGTGAGGCTACTTCACAGTTGCCTGGATGAAATCAGAATGTAGCTTTTCTCCTATTCTACTTCTTACATATTTTCAGCCATCACTTCCGAATAACTGTATCTTAGTTACATCGCTCCATATAACTTGTGACAACTAATCATTTGACAACTTCCTTTGCCCACTGTACTCTTTTTAGCGCTGTTGTAAATTTCTAATTATAATACCGATTTAATAATATTCTGTTTCACCAATGCTCCAAAGGGGATTTTGTTTCTGCTTTGATAACAGATACATATGTGAGGTTATTTATATTCTTAACTAAGAAAACATATCAAAACATCAAGTTCTGTCAAATTTGGATAAATTTGTGTTTTGTACCTCAAGACCCATGCTTGATGCTTATGGAGTCAAAATAAGGAAAGATGATTGTATAATATTAAGAAAAAAAAACAATGGTCTAGGGTTAAACAGAGATAGGGTGTATCAGAACTGAAGCTACAAACATTCAGGGCAGAACTGAGTTCGCCTAGACTATGGGAAATACCAATACATGATCGGAAACGCTTTCTTGGTTTAGTATTAACGACACATAACAGAAGAAAATATAGGACAAGAATAAGAGGAGAAAACATGTTTGCGATTCTTAGTGCAGTAAAAATGCTGGGAAGTTTGTTTGGTGTACGCGATAAATGGCGCTAAATAAACCGAAGCATCAGATGACAATGCATGCGCACAAGCAGTTTTTGCTGCCACACTCGCTATTAAGCTTCATTTCCTCTGCCGGGGAAGTGGCAGTAGGTTTGAACGTTACCCGAACTCTGAGCTCGCTGGCATGCATGTGCCATACTGGGCCACTGGTTGCAATGGACGATTCGCACCTTGGTTGTAAGCCCAATGTTACCCCAGGTGGCAAACTTCCAGCCACGTTTTCTTTGCATGCTTGAACCCGATATTGTCCGACAGTGGATCCTTCATTTATGACACACAGAAACGTGAGCGAAAAGTAAGCACGTCAAGCAATGAGGATACTGTGCTGGCTTTGTTACAGAACAATCCTGGTACCAGCATGCTGGCTTTTGCCAGTCATGTCAGGACTTCTCATATGACCGTCTGGAAAATCCTGCATTCGAACGAAGTGCGGCAATGTCACCCCTTCTACCTCTTTTATTTTCTTTTTCTTAATTTTTTGCTGTATTAACTTGACACTTCACGCTCGGAAAAAAAATGGCGTCAACTTCAATCGCAGGGTATCTCTTGCCGAAGGGTGTTTACATTCTATAAAATTTGCATACAAAGGTGAAAAAAGAAGAAAGGTAGGAAATACAATATGCTTACTACACTTCTTATACTTAAATTTAGTTTTTCAGCTCTTTTTATTAGGGCATTCAGTACATTGTTTATATACTCCTTTAGTCTTCGTCACAAATGAGTAAGATGTTTTCACTGGACTTTAATTTTTTGTAAAATTTCGATGAAGTATTGCTTGCTGGTTTTTACATTCTTCTGTTAATCGAAATACAAAACACTTCAGAAATCAGCGTCTGGTTCGATGTTTAGTAGGTGGTTTCCGACTGCTTAGCAAAATAATTTAAGCATTTATAGTCGCAACGTTCTACAACATAAAAAATATTGTCATAGGCTAACGTTAGATTTTTTAGCCATTGAATATGATGTAGTCATTTTATCAACACGATAATTGCTCCGTCCGGTGAATATCTGGACAGATTTCAGTAGAGGAATCCTACTTGTTACTATACTCTTCATCATTCGATTCTTCCTCGTCATCTCCTCAAAGAGACTTTTTTCATTCGAAAATACTGTGTTGTACTATATCTATTAAATACTGTATCTATAAAATTACTTAAATGTTACATTTCTTCATCATAACTACAATGATGCGCCATTGCATAAGAAAGATTTAAAAGCGTGCTCAGGCATTTAGAACTGTAGCGGCAATTACAGCGCAGGTTAGGACATACCCTAAGAAGTGGTATCCAAAAATGTATATTTAGAATTCGTCTACATGCTAAGGCCCCTCAAAGGATATGATCTTAAGGTCAGCTTCACGAAAAACTATTCATTTTCCGAAAAAGGTTTAGATGGAGTTTCGAAAAAAGTTAGGCGATGGGTATGACATACCCGGCGCGTGAAGTGCCGGGTCTAGAACAGTAATCATGTTTTCTCCTCTTATTCGTGTCCTGTCTTTCTTGTGTTTTGTGTCGTTATTATGGCTCCAGGAAAGCGTTTCCAATCATGCATTGGTATGTGATTTCCCATCGTCTAGATTTTTTCTATCTGTCTTGAAGATTTGTAAAATCACAGTATATTTACACCCTGTATACTAGTATATGATTTTGATAGTTTACATAGGGTATGTTTTAGTTTTAACCAAGATGTTAAGCAAAAAAAATTATTGTTTTGTCAAAGATGTATTTTTTTTATTAAAAAGATATTTTTTTAAAAAACATACACGTTTCCTCATTATAAAACTTTGCACACTCATCAAATAATTACAATGACAACACACATTTGTAGTTCTTTTTTATTTTTAAAAGAATTTGTTGTGTGAGTAAGTATGTTTTCTGATTTTTATTACATAGATAACTTTTTTGCATCACCTCTAGAACTTATAGCTCAAGTTAAAGTGTTTAAAAGTGTCTGTGTGTGTGCGCAAAATATATATATATATCCATAAGTTTTGATTATGAATATTTAACTGAAATTTTGAGGAAATGTTCCTAAAAATTGATTGATTTGAGCATTATTCTCTATAGGAGTATTTTGTGTGGCATCTATACTCCACACTTTTAAATAAGAATCAAATGCTTGTGTAAGTTATTTGTTAAAAAATATAAATGATTAAAAAAGATAAGTATAAATAAAATGAAAGAAAAGTAACTCAAATTTTCAGATAAGTTCCTTTAGACATCTACTGTTGAAAAAACATTCATCTTCAAAATATGTGTGTGTATCACATTATACACTATTTTCAATAAAAATTTTTAAACTAATCATCGTGTGTTTTACTTGTATTGATACTTCTAACTCATAGGTAAAATTTATTACACCCTCTTTCTTTAAACATTTTACTCTGAAAACGTTTCTATTTTTTTCAACAGCAATTAAACAAACTTTCCAATTTCCCTTCGATGTAACTAAATCAATCTTTTACAGATACATTCAACTTTTGCAGATAATACGAATTATCTGTTCAGATCCTAGAAAAACTCTTGATATTTCGATCAAAAACAATAAAAAAAAATTTTTGTACACTCTATAATTCGTAGTAAAATACGTGGCTGGTGAAGCTGCAACACTGATCATTCGAATTTATCTTATAAAACTCGAGCACTTAAAAACTGCAACGTACTATAGCAAACATGTTGGAACTTGTGCGTTTTTTACTGTATTGTCTATGTGTGTCTCCCCACAACAGAATCATTTTATCACACGAAGGGAACGCCATGTCTAACTTTAAAAAGTATATGAATCATCCGTTTGAGAAGCTATCCTCGAACAAGATATGATGTTTGCTAATTACATGCAAGTTGACAGTATGGGGAAACACTATGTACACCGAAATAGTGGCTTTAGACCACAACAATGATCAGTGTGAAGGAAGATTCGCGTTCTCGGTACCTTCCATTCCGAAAGCACACACCCTACTCATAGGCGAAAATTATCACCTCAGTCCAGAGGCAGTTAGTGACTTATTTAAGAACCACCACCACACACTCCCCTACCAGTGGGTCGGTAAAGCGAATGAACGATATTGTTGTTATGGCGTGCGTGTGAGCTGTTGCGTCTCTATGTGATGGATTTGCTGGTTGCGTCATTCGTGCAAGACGGCTTGAAGGTTGCGTCATGAATGTGACACCTTGTTGATTGCCTCATGCATGAGATGGCCTTGGTTGCATTTGCGGTGGATAGATGGTGCCACGACTGCTGCGTGAAGGTTGCGGTTGTTCGTAGTTTCCCAGGGTCAGCAGTGAAGGAGGATTCGTTCTCGGCACCTTCCGTTCTGAAAGCACACATCCTACTCCTAGGCCAAAATTATCACTTCAGTTCAGAGGCAGTTAGTGTCTTATATTGGAACACCGCCACAAGTGCAATCGAAGAAGATGACACAAATAACTTTGACATAAGTAAATATCACTGAACAACAGGGGCGTAGCTACCACCGTACCAGCCATATCAATGATACGGGGCCCCCAAGCTACAGGGGCCCAGCACGTGTAACTACAGTCCCACAAACAGGGCGCTCATACCCTGTAAAAGCGCGCTGAAGGGATTTTCATATAGGGTCCACTCAGAACCAGCTACGCCAGTCCTGAACAAACTAAGAAACATTTTAATTCAAATACATGTTGATGCGGACGTTTTTCAAACTTTTTTTAAAAAACAATCTAAAAGTTAATTTGAACAATTTCTGTTTACTTTGTTAAATTCTAAGTCAATTTAACAAAGTTAAATTGAATGCTGTAAGAAATAACAGATTTTTCTCCGTCAAAATGACTAATTCTATAGAATATACGTATGTATACATAATGATTGATTTATAACCCATAGATGTACTCGTTTAATACGCAACTTTAACTTCTGTACAACATTTATGCTGTACAATATTAATAATAATTTTAAATACAGTCGACTCTCCATAGTTCGAAGTTGGAGGGACCAATGAAAAACTTCGAATTATCAAGAGGGTAGAAAAAAATTCCCAAAATACACAAAGAGAATTTTTTTTCTAACACATTTAAATTTGGAACTATGTAATAAAACCACAATTGTACGCATATATCAAACTATTTAAAAAAGTACTTATTATACAATATAAATATTTCACAGAAGTTAAAAGTCTTCGGTATTAAAAGAATACATTCATACACAATCCTACGCATCTCTTCTTCACAACAGTGGACCATCCTTTCTCAACGCATGTATAGCAAAGCCCCGTGTTAAACGAAAGATATGGACGGCTGACAACAGGAGTGATTGCTCTATTGTCCACTTAAAGGAACGAAAATAATAAAAGTAACTTTTCATCTGGGGAACCGGAAAATACTAAGTAGGGGTGCAGACAAATGGCCATCAAAGGGGCTACATTACAGGAGAGACACGCATAAACAACACAACGCGAAACTTTTAAACTACTACCTGTTTATTACAGGACTCTACATGATAGTGAGCTTTCGAATTGTTGAGAGTTTTATACGATAACTTCAAATTATAGTGTGTTGTAGTCTGTCTAGCCATAGATTTTACTTCGAAATATTGAGTATACCAAAACGTATGGTTTTAGTTCGAAATATCGAGAGTAGGGTTTGCAATCCCGTGTCAAATTTTCAATCCCGGGATTACATTATCCCAATTCCGGGATCCCGGGTTTGGTCCCGGGATTAGGATGGAGCTATTTATTAAAAATGTTTACATATTAGCATAGTTGAAATTGCATAATAAAACTGAAAAAATAGTTAAAAATTGATTTAATATTATTTTAATTAAACAAATAAAAATTAATTCATAATAAAAAAATTAAAAATAGTACATAATGAAATTTAAAAAAAAAACCATTTCTTCATTTCTTGCGTTTTTGTAAATAAGCTTATAAAAACACAGCTCCTCCAGCGTTTCATCGTTAGAACGACTTCTTATTTTTATTACAAACTGTTCAGCCGAAGAAAATGCACGTTAGGATTCTTTACTAGTAAGTATTATCATCATTAAATAGGAGTATGTTCTTTACAGGTAGTCACCACGTCTCCCTCCATTTTCTAAAAAAGAGACATTTCTTTTTGAATTTTTAATGACAGTGTCTCAAAACTAATAGACTGCATGGGTGCATATACCTCTTTGATAACTTTATTTAGTTCTGCTACACTTAATGGTTTTTATACATAAACTGATCAAGTTATTGAATCAGAATGCGAATCAATTTCAAGTGTTACCTCATTTGAAATTGAAGATCCAGTTGCATGAGCTGTTAGTAATGCAATGGGATTTGAAGTTTTCCAAGAAGGTCCCCTACAATTAACGGCATTTAGTTGAAGAAGGATCTGTGACAAAATCTATTCTTGAGATGTTGCTTACATTATTGTGTAAGCATTGCAATGAGCCACTTAGATCTGTGCGATATTTTCCCATACGAGAAATGAGAGCTGTGCATGTATGTTTTTTTTTTTTACCTATAGCACACTTATAATTGCACAAAAAAATTCTACTTACATATTTCATAAAATAATATTAGTTTATAGTTTTTTGAAGAATTAAATTCTTAGAAAATTTGTATGAGTTTGGAAAAAAATCCGGAATCTCGGGGTTTCGGAATTCCGGGATCCTGGAGATGAAAATCCTGCTAGATATCTTCCAAAAATTCCAATTACCTCTGTCCAAGTTGACTGACGCCGAACATCCTAAAGATGGGAGAAATGTCCTTTTTCTGACCACACTCGCGATGGGAAGAAAGTTAGAGAAGAAAATAACAGAAAACAAATATCAAGTTTCTCGGTTTATTATACACACCCGCCTCAAATCCTTTAAGGTTCAACACCTAAGAAAACTAACATTAAACATATACAGTACAAAAAAGGTAAATAAGATACATTAAATGTAATACCAAATTCGCAATACTTTGAAAAAAAAATTCAAAATACACTCAAGAGCCAAAGCATTATGACCACTCCTACATTTTGCAATGAACTCGCCTGGATAACGTGGAAGGCACGTGATCAGGTGGAAGTGGTATTTAACTGCTACTGGAGAGTCTAAAGAATCATTCTTTCACTTACTTCTGTGTGTGATGGGAAAGGCTGCGGATCTAAGTGACTTTGATAGAGGGCAGATTGTAATGGCTCGAAGGCTCGGAACAAGTATTTCCGAAACTGCACGACTCGTGGGTTGTTCGCGATCTACAGTTGTTTGTACTTATGCAAAATGGATGAATGACGGTGAAACCAGCAGTAGACGACATGGTGTTGGACGTCCACACGCTATCAAAGAAAAAGGTCGTCGGACACTGTCTCGCATGGTGAAGCAAAACCGGAGCTAGACAGTGACTCAGATGACAGCCCAATACAATACAGGGCCAAGTAGAATAGTATCGGAGCACACTGTTCAGAGGACACTGTTGGATATGGGGCTACGCAGCAAACGTCCCACTCGTGTGCCTTTGCTGACCAAGCGTCATCGCCAACTGCGTTTGCGCTGGGCCCGGGAACATCGCGACTCGTCCATGGATCAGTGGGAGAGAGTTGTCTGGTCAGATGAATCACGTTTGTCATTCATCAAGCCGATGGCCGTGTCAGGATACGCCGTCTTCCAGGCGAACAGTTGCTCCCTCAATGTACAGTAGGTCATACACAGGCCGGTGGTAGCGGTTTAATGCTTTGAGGACGTTCTCTTGGGCGTCTCTGGGACCGTGGTTGTGGTAGAGCAGACCATGAATGCTACAGGGTATCTGATAATCACGGCGGACCAGTTGCACCTTTACAGGGCCTCTGTTTTTCCAGCTGGAAATGGAATGTTCCAACAGGACAACGCCCCGTGTCACTAGGCTAAAATTGTGTTGGAGTGGTTCCAGGAACATGATGCTGAATTCCAGTTAATGTCTTGGCCGCCTAACTCACATGATCTCAATGCGATAGAACACATTTGGGATGTCATGGTACGGCAGCTCAGAGTTCTAAGACCACCAATTCGCAATATCTCGGATTAGCGTGACCGTTGCTTAAACATCTGGTACAATCTGTTTCCGGCCATCTACCAAGGACTTGTGGCATCCACACCAAGGCGGGTTGAAGCTGTGTTGCGCGTTAAAGGTGGGCCATCTCGTTATTGACAGGTGGTAATAATAGTTTGGCTCTTGAGTGCATATTTCAGACAAAAATTGAATCCCGGGATTAGTTATTTTAATCCCGGGATCCCAGAATTGTAAAAACCACTGGGATCCCGGGGCTGCAAACCCTAATCGAGAGTTTTTCTAGGGGCTGAGCATATACTTCGAATCATCGAGAGGTTCGTATTATCGAAAGTTTTAATTATCGAGAGTCGGCTGTAATATGTATAATATTATTAATTTGTACATATGTATAATATTCTTAAATAATTTTATATATATGGACAGTTATTGTTAATATATTACGTAAAGATTCAAGTTAAATTTGTTAGAAAATAAAATTTGTATGTATTGTGGAATGTGTTTCTGCCCTTCTTTTTACAATTCGAACTCTCGATCATTCGAAGCTTTTCATTGATCTCTCCAGATGCGAATTATCGAGAGCCGTGCAACTGTACATTGAAATCAAAACTTCTCACCTATTCAAAAGTATTCTTTGGTTAATGAACGAATTTTTTTTATTTTTGCACTGATTCTCCAAAATAGAGCGTGTTGTAAGGACTAGGACAAGCAATCGGCACAAAAGCCACAACAGCCAACTTTGACTTGCTATATTTCATAAGATTAGATTCAATTAGAAGGAAAAGGCACAGATAACCATCCTAACTAAAACAATCTATTCCACCATTTCACCCACTTCAACCAAAATCTGTGGAGAGTGTAACCTTTTCGCACCACACTTCCGAAAAATCGGTTTCTTTTTGTGGATAGGATAACAGCGTTCCTATGCACACGTACACCCCTAAATATTAAGGGTTCCTCTCTTCTGTCATTGCCCCAGGCAACTTTTGATAGTGAGAAAAACTCCGAGTGTAATTCGAGGTGCCAGAAAGAAATCACCTCCATCCCAAGACCCTGGAGTGAAAAGGGTCCATAGAAAAACACCAAAGAGAACGGCCTTTTGTTTACCTCCTTCCTCACAAATATCATATTCTTAACTCTAATGAAATAACCGATATTTTGAATAACAACTTCATTGTAAATGCTGTGACGCAAATAAACCAAATATTTAAATTCCTATTAATTTTCTGAAAAGTCACAGAATTTCAAATAAAACTTATAGCTGTAGATATAAGACATTTATCTTCACAGCTCGCATAACGGATTACGAAGTGTTATCGGATGGTTAAGCCTGCACGAATATTTACCTCAGTACTTAACAGAACCAAAAGATACGAAACAAATATTATAATTCACACCAGAGTAAACACTGCGCGCGCACATGACATCAGGAAAGACGTTCTATTAAAGTCACCTCTGCTCTGGCTATGCGCATTTTCTTCCGACAATTTTCACCCAAAGCCCTCTCAGTGTCGCCATATCTTACAACATTCATTATTACTTATTGTAAATTTTGAAAGGATAACTTGCTAGTAGACAGATCTACACTAACTCTGCATTAAGTTAATTGATGTTCAACATTTAAAAATTTAAGCACGAAAAACTACTCGAAAGGATGTCTGATCCAAGTCAGGAACATATATCACGAACATACCAGCCTCTCCCTTTCGAGATGGGGTACCTACCAAAGGAATTCGAAGAAAAGGCTGTCTCAGTAAATAATGAAACTTCCGAGAATAAAACACGAGGTCTTGAAGAACTTAGAGAAATGGTGAAACGTAAGTTATATATTCATAAACATCATCATAATATTTATAAGTTATATTCATCATAAGTGATATTCATAAACATCAAAGTAGTATATATATTGTATATAATTCATAAATATCCACAAAATAGTTATAAACCTAAGATAACTAGTCAATATAGTAATAGTATTAGCTACAGTAGTACTACAGCAAACTCCTGGCCTTAGGAACCAGAATTGCAGGTTTAAAAAAAGTTTTGTGGCTAGCCAACCTTCACTTGTATTTACCAACACTCTGGACCATAGGGAATGTAAGAAATGTCAAGGGAAGGTTTAGCTATTACAAATAAAACCACAATCTATTATTATAAAGCGATAAATTTTTTTTTAGCCTATAATAAATACTAGTATATTTTAAAATCAATGCTAAAAACAATTAGATGAAAAAACTTACCACGGGAGTACAGCGATAACTATTTTTCCAGCACGACAAAAAGGAGTATATCAGTAACGCATAAAATTAGTTATGATAAAATAACATTAAGTCTATATATATGCATTTTAAAACTCTAAATATTGTTTTAAAATTTATAGAAAATAAAAGTTCAACTCATGCTACATATTTGTTTCAATATGTAACATTGTACATAATGTACAATTACTAGTATTTTGATAAGTACTTCTAATAATGTACAGTACATTATTAAAATAGTCATTCAATTCAGCTTATTTGTTATAAATAATACTTTCGCTTACACGTGCTATTTTTAGGCTTGGTTTTTCAGTTTCTTGTGCTTAACCCTATTTCACTGTCCTAATTCAGTGACAGCTCTAGAAAACAAGGATTTCGGTCTTTTTTTTTGGTGGGTTTTGATAAGTCTTTTAAAATCCTGTTTTATACATTCTTTGTAAAAGAATTTTATATAATTACAATGTGTCTTTTATTATTTTATTTTATTATAATATATATAAATTTTTGGGAATATTTTTATACAATGTTCTATTAAAAACATATTTTGAACTTATTAGACATTGTCGGAAAAAGTGAAATAGCTTTATTTATTTCGCATTCTAGTTTCTTACTTTGGTTACTCAGAGATGTAGATATAGAACTTATGATAGTAAAATTTTAAATTTGTAATTTATTTATCATAATGATAAAAATTATAACATAAAGTTACACACAAACTAGTTATACAGTGACACTGAAGATTAAATCCACATTGGAATATTTTATATAAAGTTACAAATATTTTTTCAAATTACCAGATATTATCAAAACATATCTCCACATTTATAATGCATTCTTGCTTATTCCTTTGCTAAAACAAAGAGATACAAACATAAAGCTTTTGATTATACAATTTTAAAAGAATGATTTACTCATTATATGAAGTTAAAAATGGTTATTTCAATGTTACCGTTTAATTTGTTTGTAAATTTTTCATCTATCGGAAAGCTTTTATGGTCTGTTTCGTGCAGATTCTACAACGGCAGCCATTTTTGAACAAATGAATCTCGGTCGCTATGCATGATGCGAAAATTTGAAAAACAACTCGCTGTTCTCAATCAGGTTAAAAAATTCTACCCTCTTTTCAAACCTGTAAAATGCAGGCATGTCATGTAAACGGGTATAGAAAGGATTAAGGTATTCGACTACCCTAAAATTGTGAATTTTTCCAGAAAATCAACAAATTTTGCTTATTATTTTATTTTATAGACCGTCTTATTAGATTTATAAATATACCAAGTTTACTAGTTTCTGTTCAATAGATCAAAAAAACTACAAGTGTTTTAGTAAAAGCAGATGCCATTACTTTAAGCAAGATGTCTTTCTTTAAAACGCGTTTTACTCAAAATGTGTTTTTTGAAAGTAATCAAATGGGGTCAGCGATTGCTAAAAAAATTTTGAACATAATTAACTATATAAAACTTTTTGAGTAAGTTCTGTATAATAGTAGAAGTGTTTTAACCTTCAGATTTATCAATCACTGTTTTATTACAAAATGTACAGTCCTTTATGTGAATATAATCACTGTCTTTTTAAGCATTTGCATATAGTAACCGAGATAAAATGCTCTAGTTTTTGTAAAAAAGAAAATCTCTCTTATCCTGAAGGTCACTTCAAAATTGAATAATCTAGTAACACATTAGATTGAAAAAATTGAAAATGTGTTCATAAACTTTGGTGCAGAATGGGCCGCGTTTATGCTATTTTTTGTCAATTTTGACCTATTTTCCCCCCATTTTAGTAATAATAATGTCTTTTTCTCTTCTTAATTTTAGCCCATTTTTCTTAAAATGCGCTAAAAAAAATCTAAAAATATCAACAAAAAAAAAATCCCCATATATCCTTTTTTTTTTTAAAGTTGTCGCAACCAGTCGAATACCTTAAGGGGGCATAGTACATTTGACCCTTCTGAAAATCGAGTTTTCAAAAACATTTCAAGAAAGTAATATAGATTGTTAAGAATGTTTTAAAGCAAACCTCGTCAAAATCTGACAATAATACAATCTGACAATACGCTCTCAGCACTAAAAAATTAAGTGTCAAAAAATACTTGACCCTTAGAAAAATGTAAAGAAACAGATCTTACGTTAAGTTCTGTTTGGAATTTTTTGATGTGTTATGTGTTTCATGGTATCTCGCACTTAGAAGCAACATGAGGTCTGTTGGCGACTCACCTCGTACTTTTAAATCCCAGTCAAGTGATGAGGTTGACAACTCAAATTTACAGCTTAGAATTACTGACCAAAAATATCAGCATCTTACAGAACAACAATTGATATTGATCTAAAATGAAGCA
The DNA here is from genome assembly GCA_019973975.1 of Trichonephila clavata. Taxonomy (NCBI): domain Eukaryota; kingdom Metazoa; phylum Arthropoda; class Arachnida; order Araneae; family Nephilidae; genus Trichonephila; species Trichonephila clavata. The sequence continues at coordinate 23,460 of BMAO01000641.1, read as the reverse complement.
ACATTTATATATTTGATGATGGACTAGCTAATCGCCTGGCTATTATGAAAATTCGGAGTTTAATAATAAGTATTTTTCTGATATTTCTGATTTTCAGCCATGAATAACGGAGTGGAAATTACTCAAAATGTGTTTTTTTTGAAAATGCTCAAATGGGGACAGCGATTGCTCAAAAAGTTTTGAAAATCATTAACTGAAGTTCTTGTGTTTGTTCTGTATAATAACAAAAGTTTTTTTTATGATTTATCAATCACTGTTTTATTACAAAATTTAGTAGAGAATTTTGACCCTATATACATACTTATATATTTTCATAATTTTATTATTTAGTTGATGAATCAATGGACAGAATTGAAATGGATGATGAATTCTTCTTAGTATTCCTGCGATATGCAAGGTACGACACAAAAGAAGCGTTCGCTCGGCTCAAAAATGTAATTCAGATGAAGATAGATAATGCGCTCATGTTTTCTGGACAACGTTTTGATGTCATTAAAAAGACTACTACAGACAATATAGTGACATATCTGCCTTATCGATGTCCAGATGGATGTGGTATACTTTACCTCAATTTGGGTAAGAAACGCAATTTATTATCCTTTATTCCTCCCTTCTCCCATTTGTATTTTAAATGTGTGTCATTTGTACACTGCTGGCCACCGTAAATGCAACACCAAGAAGGACAAGAGATAGCACAACAAAATTTATTTTGTAGATAACATGTTGACCAAGTATCAAATGATTAAATTTATAGACTTCTGTGAAGTGTGGTTCCTGCCAGAATCAGTAGCAAGAGTAGCCACTATTGTAGGAGATCACCGCTGCCACACGCCTCGGCATTGATTCAAAGAGACTTTGGATGTGTTCTTGGGGTACAGCAGACCAAGCAGCTTCCACACGTTGCCAAAGTTGATCTGGTGTGGCAGCTGGGGGTGTAATCTGGGTCAATCGTTGAGCAACCATGGACCACATGTTTTCTATCGGCGAAAGATCCGGAGAGAGAGCCGACCAGGGAAGCAATTCAATCTGGTGATGGACGAAGAACCTTTGGATAATGCGTGCCACGTGTGGTAGAGCATTATCCTGTTGAAATATGGCTGTGGGCAAGCCCTGAAGGTAAGGAAGGACAACTGGCTCCAACACCTTGGAGATGTAGCGCTGGCTGTTTAAAGTGCCGGCAATGCGTACTAGAGGAGTGCGAGAGTGATATCCAATACCACCCCGTACCACAATACCCAGTGCAGGACCAGTGTGGCGGTGCATAACGCAGCTGTTCAGCATCCTCTCTCCACTGTGTCTCCAAACTGGAAACCGAATATCGTGGTGTTGCAGACAGAGGAAGCGATCCGAGATAAAAATGAAACGAGTAACTTATCCACTACAAAAATGATCACCATGGTGCGGAGTAGTTACTGGCTTATATAGATGGTACCGCTACATACACCCCACCAGTGAGTCGGTGGAGGGCGAACGAACGATGTATTTGTTTAAAGCGTGTTACTGCTGCTGCGTCATGAGTTGTGACGGCTTTGTTGATTGCGTCATATGTGAGACGACTTTGCTGCGCCGAGTGGGTGCGGCGACTTTGCTGCGTCGAGAGGGTTCGACGACTTTGCTGCGTCAAGTGAGTTTTGACGACTTTGCTTGCAGGTAGATGGCGCCACATCCGGGTCACCAATGAAGTGGTGCGCTATCTACCTGCAAGCAAAGTCGTCAAAACTCACTTGACGCAGCAAAGTCGTCGAACCCTCTCGACGCAGCAAAGTCGCCGCACCCACTCGGCGCAGCAAAGTCGTCTCACATATGACGCAATCAACAAAGCCGTCACAACTCATGACGCAGCAGCAGTAACACGCTTTAAACAAATACATCGTTCGTTCGCCCTCCACCGACTCACTGGTGGGGTGTATGTAGCGGTATCATCTATATAAGCCAGTAACTACCTCCGCACCGTTACTGGCTTATATAGATGGTACCGCTACAGAGGCATGACTCGTCAGTAAAAACAACTTCATTCCCTTCGGCCACCCACATCCTTCTTTTATCGCACCATTGGCGGCGGAGACGTCCGTGGTTCTGCGTCAAAGATAGACAGAGCAATGGAAGTCTTCCGGACAGACCACTCTGCTGTAGACACTGAATGATGCGTTACAGATTCAATGTGCTGTGCTATGTTTCGTGATGTGACTAAGCAATCCGTCACTGCCATGCGCACAATTGGCTTGTCCTCACGTGAAGTGGTGCACTGAGGTGGATGTGATCGACCACGTCGGTCCGTCGTACCCTCCTGCATGCAATGGTCACATATCTGCATTGCAGTTGCTTGGTTTCGTCCAACACACAACTACCGATTTCCCTGAAAGACAATCCACAATCTCGGTAGGCCACTATCCTTCCTCTGTCAAACTCGGATACTTGATCAAAAGCTGATCGCTGTTTTCTACGAGACATATCTGATCGTTGTTTGAAAAAACCATAAGGAAAACACAATTTCCCAAACTTAAAATCGTCGAAATCTCCAAGCCTTAAATAGCGCTTTGAGGTGGCGCCACAGGCGTGTGGGATGTGGGTCTGAGCTGAAATTCTAATCATTTGCATATCTCACCTCCGCTAATGCCTGTTGTAAATTTCATGTTATTTGCATGCTTCCTTCAGGGTGTTGCATTTACGGGGGCCAGCAGTGTAGTTATTATTTTCTTTTGATTCATTTATCTTAAAATGTCTCCCAGAGTCCGAATATGCTGAAGATTTTTTTATCTTTTAATGTCAAAGGATTCTTGCTACTCAAAAAATAATACGTTTAACGTAAATATAATAAGACGTATAACAGAAGTTTAATAAAATAACAAAAAGCAATACACAACATAATACTTTTAACACAAAAAATAAGATCGAATTAGGAGTGCGTGTTATATGTCAATAATAAAAAGGATAACTTTAAAAATGAAAAAGAAAGAGAGAGAGAGAGACAGATAGTAAGCTTAATAAAATTTAAACTTCTATATATATTGAAATATGGCTTGTTTAAAAGAAATGACATGCCTTATGAACTTTATGGATTATAGTTCTGGTAATATAATATTTATTCAAAAGCCGAGAATAATATGTTGAATAAATTATTTCAAAACATGGAAGCATCGCTAACGTACATTTCACGTTTCTTCGTAAGAAAAGTGGTGCTCGCTATACGCCGGATCTTACGGTAAGTATTCATATTAAAAATATAAAGGCCTTCAAAGTACAATTAGTTTTTTTTTTGTGTGTCTAAATTCAAAATAAAGGAACAAAGAAGCAAGAAATTTGGAGGAATGTGCAATAACAGGTTTCTATTGAACTAATTACATAAGTATGGGTTTAACATTTTTCTCTTGCAAATTGGGTTGCGGATTGGAAATTACCACTGCAGACCTAACACATTCCCCAGAGCTGGTATCACCTTTTAGTGTGGCTCCATATAGGTAGATACCAACTGCCACAATATAATTTCGACACTCAGTTTCCACCCCAGAAGGAGACACCTGGGCATTGACGATGCAGAATTGTACCAGGAATCTAATTTTACCGAGAGTATCCAAGCCAAACAGCCGCTCTAGGGTTCTTTAACATGCCGCATACCAGGATCGAACAAGCAAACTTGGGTGTACAAGGCTACGCCTAACCAACTACGCCACCCAGCCGGCTGAGTTTAACATGAACATTTAAAGAAGTAAACGTTTCATTTCCAAACTTTCACACGGAAATGAAAATTAAATCGTACGTTCAATATAGCATCAAGCAACTATCTAGACGCTTCTGCAGTAATACATTAATAATTAGAATTCTACTGCTATTTCAGTAGCTCGTCAGTTTAATCTGTAAAAAAGTATCATTTAACTTGTGACGGTTTTATCTCAGTTTCTACTAATAATCCTTTTGGGGAATTACTGGTCATTGAAAATTATTTTAATATAAAACCCCGCTTCGAAGAAGAGAACAGGATTATATGCTAATTAAGACTACTATATATAGTCTAGGTCAGAGGTTCCCAAACTTTTTTGTCTCGTAGACCCCTTGCCATGTTTTTCGGTTTGGAGTAGACCCTGGTTAATTAATATTGAATTTTTGCAAATTTATCAACTTAAATTCTTTTTAACCGCTCGTACTACTACTTCTAATTTAAAAGAATTCAATTTCTAACTGTAATGAAATGTAGTGCTTAAAATTTAAAAAAAAGCATACGTTTTAATTAATTAAAAAATAAAACCGTTAAATAAACTAACTAAATAACAAACAAATTACTTTAATGGGAGGGATGAATCTCTAGCACTACAACATCAAATTTTCAACATTTGGTATCAATCTTGTCTGGTTTAATTTTAAATCTCCTTTTTAGTAGTGTCATTCTTTTTTTCTCTCGAGATTTGCAACCCCGCTGAAACTCCTTCACTCTAGGAAAAGCTTCCTCACAATATTCCATAAGTCGGGACAAATAACACGTTTGACTGTTTAAAGCCAAAAATTGCTGGCATTTGATTCGAAACTTTAAGACCTTCGTTAGTGCGCATTAGTTCCTATTGTAATTTGACATTTTTTTTTCAATATGATCATATGAATTCATTGCCTGCAGCGGTATTGCCATAGTCAACGCATTCTCAAACCTGGTTTCAAAATCTGAATAAAAGGCATTTTAATGTTGAATGTAGGTTAAAACACTCTGATAGATTGTTTGTGACAAATTTAGAAAATTCGGGACCTCCAGTATTATACTTCTTTAGCTTAAATAAGAAAAAAAAAGCGGAAATAGTTCATGTTTTAATACAATTTATGCTGTTACCTTGTAAATGCAAATTAACCTCATTAAATTTAGTAAATAAATATGTTAAGAAAGGTAAAATTTGGTTTCCACTTGATTATAAATTTTCTTTTAAAATTAAAGTCACGATCTAGTTTAATGAGAGCCAGTATCACATAGACCGCCACTTACACCTCATGGACCCCCAAATTAATTTTTGCCTGACGTAGACCCATTGGAGGTCGTCATAGACCCACTTGGGAATCACAGGTCTAGGTTTTCAGGTTACTGGGAGAGACATAGGAGAGATAGAAAAGAGATAGGCAAGTCTGCTATAGGAGCAGAGATTAATCAAATTGAAGGTGAAACGCGTATATTTAATACACTGCTGGCCACCGTAAATGCAACACTCTGAAGGAAGCACGCAAATAACATGAAATTTACAACATACATTAGCAAAAGTGAGATATGCAAATCTTAATTTTCAGCGCAGACACACATCACGTACGCCCGTGGCCCCACCTCAAAGCACTATTTAAGGCTTGGAGATTTCGACGATTTTAAGTTCGGCAATTGTGTTTTTCTTGTGGCTCTTTCAAAAAACGATCAGTTATGTCTCGTAGAAAACAGCGATCAGCTTTTGGTCAAGTATCCGAGTTCGACAGAGGAAGGATAGTGGCCTACCGAGATTGTGGATAATCTTTCAGGGAAATCGGTAGTCATGTTGGTCGAAACCAAACAACTGTTATGTGACCGTTGGATACAGGAGGGTACGACGGACTGAAGTGGTCGATCGCATCCACCTCAGTGCACCACTTCACGTGAGGACAGGCAAATTGTGCACATGACAGTGATGGATCGATCAGTCACATCACGAACCATAGCACAGCACATTGAGTCTGTAACGCATCATTCAGTGTCTACGCGTACCATTCGACGCCGTTTACAGTAGAATGGTCTGTGCGCAAGACGTACATTGCTTGGTCTACCTTTGACGCAGAACCACAGACGTCTCCGCCGCTAATGGTGCGATGAAAGAAAGATGTAGGCGGCAGAATGGAATGAAGTTGTCTTTACTGACGAGTCACGCATCTGTCTGCAACACCACGATGGTTGGATTCGAGTCTGGAGACACCGTGGAGATAGGCTGCTGAAAAGCTGCGTTATGCACCGTCATACTGGTGCAGCACTGGGTATTATGGTATGGGGGTGGTATTCGATATTACAATCGCAATCCTCTAGTACGCATTTCCGGTACTTTAAACAGCCAGCTCTACATCTCCAAAGTGTTGGTACCAGTTGTCCTTCCTTACCTTCAGGACTAGGCCACAGCCATAATTCCACAGGATAAGGCGCGACCACACGTTGCACGCATTGTCCAAAGGTTCTTCGTCAAACACCAGATCGAATTGCTTCCCTGGTCGGCTCGCTCTCCGGATTTTTGGCCGATAAAAAACATGTGGTCCATGTTTGCTCAACGATTGACCCAGATTACACCCCCAACTGCCGCACCAGATCAACTTTGGCAACGTCTGGAAGCTGCTTGGTCTGCTGTACCCCAAGAACACATCCAAAGTCTCTTTGAATCAATGGCGGGGCGTGTGGCAGCGGTGATCTCCAACAATGGCGGCTCCTCTGGCTACTGATTCTGGCAGGAACCACATTTCACAGAAGTCTATAAATTTAATCATTCGACACTTGGTCAACATGTTATCTACAAAATAAATTTTGTTGTGCTATCTCTTGTCTTTCTTGGTGTTGCATTTATGGTGGCCAGCAGTGTATTTGCTAATTGGATTACTTAATGTGATGATTGTCACTGAGATGAAATCCAGATTAAATTAATAAGTAGTCAAAGTGATCGCCTTGAGTAAGTCTGATTAGTATAACAATTTTCACATACCTCGCTTACCTCGTTTATTGTCGACTTAGTGATTATTTGAGGGCATCTCTTAGTCTGGATCAATTGTATTAGTGTGGTGATTATATAACATTGTGAATAAATTAGATTATTTTGTTGTACAATGACTAGTGTTCCTCCCAATTCTCCTACACTTTTAGGCTCGCAGGGTTAGTTATTACAAATTATGTTTCTCTAGTAGAGTTTGCAGCCTCGGGATTCCGGATTCCCAGGATTTAATTTTTGTCTAAATTATACTTAAAATTTTTTTTCTCATGAAAATTTTCTAAGAATTTAACTTTTTGAAAATTTATAATTTACTTATGAAATAAGTACGTACAATTTTTTTGTGCCATTACAAGCGCTCTTGGTAAGAAATATATGCAGCTTTTTCATTTCTCGTATGTGAGAACGTCGCACAGATCTAAGTGGTTCACTCTGCAATGCTTACACAATAATATAAGCAACATCTCAAGAATAGATTTTGTTACAGATCCTTCTTCAACTAAATGCCGTTAATTAATAGCTAATCTGCTTGCAAGACATGAGACACTTCAAATCCCATTGCAAAACAATCATTTCATGCAACTGGATCTTCAATTTCAAATGAGGTAACACATGAAATTGATTCACATTCTGATTCAATAACTGGATCAATTTATACACAAAAACCATTAAATGTAGCAGAAGAACTAAATGAAGTTATCAAAGAGGTATATGCACCAATTCAGTCTATTAGATTCGAGACTCTGTCATAAAAAAAAGCAATATCTCTTTTTTGAAAATGGAGGGAGTCATATTGACTACCAGAAAAGAACATAACTCCTATTTATAATGACGATAACATTTACTAGTAAAGAATTCGAGCGTGCATTTACTTTGGCAGGAAAATTTGTAACAAAAATAAGAAGCCGTTTAAACGATGAAACGCTGAACGTGTGTCTTTTTTAAAAGTTTATTTACAGAAACACAAGAAATGAAGAATTTTTTTTTAAATTTCAGTAGTATACTTGTTTGTCATGATGAATTAATTTTTTATTTGTTTCAACAAAATTAATATTAAACCAATTTTTAATTATAATTTCAATTTTAAAATGCAATTTCAAGTTAGTATTTTTAATAAATAGTCCAATCCTAATGCCTGGACCCCGGGATTTGTATAATGTAATCCCGAAATCCCGGGATTGAAAATATGACACGGGATTACAAACCCTATTCTCTAGTGATAAACTCAAAACTGAATTCAGTTACTTTTTTAAAATTTTATTCAACAATTTTTTTTTTAAGGATTTCTAATGATTTGTAATGTCTTATTTAAACAATAAGAAATTGTTAAATGATAATACTGAGGAAATATATCTAATTATAACAAAATTACTTTTTGAGGCACAATAGAATATATTATTTCTTAAATTAACACAAATTTTTTTGATTTAATCTGTATAATTTTACGCAATTTTCACGACCAAAATGAATTTCATTTGGTAAAGTTACAACTTCTAAAATGCAAATATAACGCAAGCGATCCTTTAAGTGTTTCCCCTGCCCCCAAGAAATACATTACTTTTAATTCGATTTTTTTAGAATAATGTTAAAGTATTTCCTGCAGATAATTGGATACCGGAAGATTTCCCAGTTATAGAAGTGAAAAGAATGGCTCCCATTCTTTTACTACAAGCGCTTCATGAACCAATGAATCAGGTGAATGGATTTAAGGTCATAATAGATGCTAAAAGCAACCCTTGGAGGCACCTTCGACATTGTACCTTTCAAAACTTATACCTGATGTATTATGGATCACAGGTAACTTTTTGATTTCTAATTAATGACTTAAAAATTTTGAATACGAAATAAGTTATATACATTCGATTCTCAATAATTTGAAGTTGGAGGGACCAATGAAAAACTTCGAATTATCAAGAGGGTAGAAAAAATTCCCAAAATCCACGAAGAGAAATTTTGTTTAACGCATTTTAATTTGAAACTATATAATAAAAGAAAAATTTTACATATGTACAAATTTATTTTAAAATATTTTTAAAACGTACATGTTATACAGTATAAATATTTTACAAAAGTTCAAAGTCGTGTATTAAAAGAATACATTTATACAGAATCCCAAGCGTCTCTTCTTCAGAATAATATCGGATCATCCTTTCTGAACACATGTGTACCAAGGCCACGTGTTAAACGAAACATATGGTTGGCTGGCAACAGATGCGGTTGGTTTATTATCCACTTAAAATAATGTAAACAATAAAAGTGTGTTTTCGCCTGAGGAACCGGAAAACTCGAAGGAGAAGTAGCAGACAGATGGTCATCAAAGCTACGTTACAGGGGAGACACGCAGAGATAATACAATGCAAAACTTGTAAGCTCCGACCTGTTTATTACAGGACTGCACATAGCAGTGAGTGTTCTAATTGTCGAGGGTTTTATAAGATCACTTCAAATTATAGCGTGTTGTAGTCTGGCTTGCAACAGATTTTACGTCGAAATATTGAGTGTACCTAAACGTATTGTTTTAGTTCGAAATATCAAGAGTTTTTCTAGGGACTGAGCCTCTACTTCGAATTATCGAGAGGTTCGTATTATTGAAGGTTTGAATTAGCGAGAGTCGACTGTATATATATTGGAAAAAATGTATGGAAGAAATGATTGTTTTACAGTCGTCATTTTGTGTTTCGTTTGTCTTCACCAAAAGATACTAATTTCACATCAAACTTAAAATATCCGTTTTCGAAGGGATTTTTTTTTTTGTGTGGATTTTGAAATGATAACTTCTTTAAGGGGACACAGTACGATTCAATTGACGAAAACTTGTCAAAAAAATCAAATCCAATTTTTTAGCCTATTTTTTATATACTGTTCTACAAACTCACAAAATTTGAATCATCTAAGTTTAAAAAACGCAGAGTTGTGATTACTTTTACGTTTGTTTTTATTCACATCCCAATGGCAAATCAAAACTTTAAACTGCCTTTTATCTTGGAAAGATAAATTAACTAGTTTGTCTTAATTTAAAATGCCAAAACTTTTTTTCTATTGTGCCTAATACATGGAAATTTTTTTCACTTGATGCTAATGATGATGATAATGATGTCGTATTCATGACGGGACCAAATCAGACAGTACCATGGGCCCAGATGATTATTTTGGCAATCTGTGCAATGTAGTCGACATTATGGTTTGTTGACGAGAAAAGTACCCCTATTTCTTGTAGACATTCTGGACATAGCTGGACATTCAAAAATATGAGCAGGTGTTCGCTCTGTATCTAAACAGTTATCACAATTCCTATATGTTCTTCTACTATCCGTATCAAACTTCCTTCCTCTGTAATGACCTGTTCCTAGCCGAGTAATAGTCTTCGCTATAAGGCGGTCTCCTCTTGTATTACAGATTTAATGCTTTAAAGGAATTGACTTCTCTCTCAATTTGAAATATGTGGCAGCATTTGCGTCTAATAAAGTTAACGTTGAAAAAGATGTAATTATTAAGATTTCTAGATTCTTTTGCCAGTTTATCCGCATTTTCATTGGACGTTATGTCAACATGTGTAGGTAACCATTGGAGGAAGCAGACTTTATCTAAGTCCTGTAATCTCAACAGGCGAGAGCAAATCTCTTCATTAATCCATGAACCTCCATTCAGAATTGTCTGGAGAGCTGCTTTTGAGTCACCGAAAATGACGAGACCCTTACCTGTACTAGAAAACTTGTTGCTAATAGTACATGGAATAAAAGTTGGCATGCATTTTTCAATCACACAAAGCAATACTTATCTTTTAAAAAAATAATTGAATTTAAAATATACACATTTTCTAAGGAATTTCAATAAGCATTCATAAAAAGAAGTATTGTAAGAATACCAACCATGTTATCGCAAAACCCATAACACTTTTGTAATACATAGTTTGACGCACTTGAAAATCAAATTTCATGTATGTACGTTAATTTTTGTAGGAGGAGTAACCTTTTAAAATAACTTCACAAGTTTCAAGTTTTTCCCTTAAAAAATAAAATGGCTTAGCTTTTTATGAAATTTGAGCACAAAATCTGTTCTACATCGTATATACACCTAGGAAAAAACCAAAAAAAAATTATGAAATTCATTAAATTAAAAAATTTTGTGAAATCGTAGCGCATTTTGCTTAAGAGTGAATCTTAATTAAGCGTCACGTTCGGCTGCGTTATTGTCCAGCTCACTAGAAACACCTTCTATACCCCCTTTCATCCTCAGTGGAGTTTGTGGTGACCTGTAGCCACCCTTACATTAATACCTTCCTGTCTATCTGAAAACCCGGCTAGATGTATAGGAGGAACTAAATGATCTAAAAACATTATTCCAATTCAAACTGATTTATTGATTCTTATCAGTATTTTTAAGAACAGACACAACACAATTCTATTTAAGGTATATAAACTGGGGTAGAGTGCAGAGGTGAGATATAAATACGGAGATAATATTACAGAATTTCAACTGAATCTAAGATAGCTTAAACGCGCACATTTAGAACTACGCCTCACACTAATAATCAGAATTTACTTAATCAAAACCACAGTACCTGATGTTTTAATGATTCCGTTCCTTCACGGCGAATTTCAAGCACTATCTTTAACTGGATGAACTGACGATGACTCCACGCTCCGTAATATTTAATTTTATTGCTTTTCAATCTTCAAATCCACTTCTCTTTGCGCACATCAAACGTATCAACCTCGCTTAACTTGTCAACAACTACGTGTCGACCTCTCACTCTCTTCACTTTACTTTAATTAACTTGCCTTCTCACATCCTATTACTTAGCTCCCTTCAACTCGCGAAAACCGAATTTATATAATATTCCTTAGTTACATAGATCACGTTTGGCTTCTCGATAAAGGTTGGTTGAAATAAATAATTTGATTTAAAGAGAAAAAGATGAGATTAGTGAAAACCCGTATAGATCCGTCACAAGTTGTCTGGTGTCCACGTGTCCATGGAAAGTCAAACATAAATTTCTAGTTAGAAAATAATGTTTGTTTAAAATTACTAATATGCTTTAAATTAGAAAATTTCCTAAAAATTCTTTAATTTTAATAAAATTTTTTTCTAAATGTTGAAAATATAGTGTGTTTCTCAATATTCTTTTTCTTGTTCCGACTGTATATATCTACACAAGTAATTTACTTATAAATATTTTTAAATAATTAGATTAACTGATATTTTTTAAATAATATAATATCCTCATACATAAATATATCAGAATGTATAGTTATTTAAACATTGCCATTTACAGAAAGTGGACGAAATAATCAAATCCACGAATGAATGTACACGAAAAAGAGAACTACTTAACGCCCGCATGCGAAAAAATGTCGTAAAAGTAAACATTGTACATCCGAACATTTGGATTCTCTCACCCCCCAAAAATCAGAAGTTTTTACATGTACCGCGGGGTTTAAAATCCCACTATCATTTGTTTTAAACTAACACTATTCAAAGTCCCTTAGAGCTCAGGTTAAGAGCTGTAATGACACCTTTTTATCTTAGTAGAGGGAGATACATCGATTTAAAAAAATTTTAAGCAGATAACAGTTATCTATTATCAAATGGTTTAAATTTGAATGTATTGAATTAAAATACACACATAATTTCAATATCGGGATTTTAAAATGTTATTAAAATAATTATTCATCTTTGTATAAATTTCCAGTGCTGTTTCCCAGGTAGATTTCATAGTTACCATGTCGTGAATATGGCTTTCACAGGGAAATTCTGTTATCAAATGATGAAGCCCTTTTTACCGGAAGAAATTCGAAGAAAGGTAAGACATAACTAAAAGCGTTGTGGATTATCTGAATATTTTGACACTTTATACGTTCTCTCTCATTTTGTCAATTTTTTGCAACCCTGATTCAAGATTACAAAGCTGTATATATTGTAACGAAAGAACTTGGCTAGGCTTAATTTTCGGAACAATATATATATATATAATTATTATGTAAACATCTCAGTGGGAAAGCAATAAACATATATCAATATTCAAAGATATTACTTTCAATAAATTACAATGTAGCAAATTTTAGTAACAAAAATTCATCAAAATTTAAAATTATTGTATAATAATCTTGCAAAACACTGTATAAATCAAAAATATCCAATTAATTAATATTAATATTTCTAATAATATTAATACATTCTTTGGGTATTTTAGAAGTTAAACTAAATATACCCAAATAATTAGTATTATAAGGAAATTCTAAATTGTAGCGATTTAATTCTCATACACTCATGTCCATAAATTAAGCCAACTCTGCCAAATAAAGGTTCAGAAGCAAAACATGAGGGACTAAATCATAAGGTCCATTTATTAAACAAAAAAAATAACGAACAAAAAATAAGGTTTATGTATAATACCATTCATAAAACTACAATCCCCCCCCCGGTGCAATTATAAAAAAATACCCCTTTACAAAAACTTAATGTGAAATGGTTGGTATGATGGTTAATATTTTGTATGTTTCCCTTGTAATGAAACATTATGCGTAGAATGCCTAGACATGCTGAATATCAAATTATTGAGTTGATTTTGTGGAAAGATTACCCCACTTTCGAGTTGTTCGATGCTCGTTGGTTCACTGCTTCCAAACTCGCACCACTGTGGAATTGTTCCGCTGCACGCGAGCTCCTATTGCGCGATAGGAAAATCTTCTTCTCGAAGGCCGATATAATCCTCCCCCGTTCAAACTCCGTAAGTTGTTGGAATTTCTCCTTATTTCGTCGTGGAGGCATACTTAGGTCCCTCTAAGCGTTCGCTACTAACAAATAACCATTAACGATTTTCAACGTTTTGCTACATCCTCTATTTATACGCATTCAGCATCAGCTCAGAGGGCGCTGCGCACGCCACGCATGGGCGATGGCTCTTAAACTTTACTATTTTACGTAACTTCCTATAATTGATATTTGCTGCAAAGTTTATTTAATTCTGATGATTCCTTCATGGTATTGTATTTTTACAAACAACAGTATATATATATCTATATATATATATATATATAGTATAATAATATAAAAAGACTAATTGTATTTTCTACAAAGGTATGAATGATTGAAAATGGATTTTAAAAACCTTTAAAAGCCCACCAAAATATAAGCAGACATTAAAAATGTCAATAGACCAAAATGGAAAAAACATTATGCGTCTCAAGCTGTCACTGAATTAGGACAGTGAGATATGGTTCAGCAAGCTTTACAGGATCCCCAACCTTCCCCATCCAGCCTAAAATTTTGACATAATAGTTTAATAGAAACTGAAGAATAAACTTAGAAAGAATAATGGACGCAAGCCTAATAGTGACACGTGTATATATATATATAAGCGAAAGGATAATTTATAACAAATAAACTGAATTAAATGACTATTGTAATGTTGCTAGAAACTCAGATAGTGTGAATTGGATCACAGTCTAAAGCAGTGATTCCCAAAGTGGTCTATATAGACCCCCAGGGGTCTATGATGACCTGCAAGGGGTCCACGTCAGCAAAAAATAATTTGGGGTTCTATGATAGTGGCGGCTCTTATTATATAGACTAGATCGTGACTTTAAATTTAAAAGAAAATTTAATCAAGGGGAAACTAAATTTTACCTATTTAACACATATATTTACTAAATTTAATAAGGTTAATTTCCATTTACTAGATGACAGCATAAATTTTATTAGAACAAGAACCATTTCAGCATTTCTTTCCGGAATTAAGCTAAAGAAGTATAATACCGGAGGTCCCGAATTTTCTTAAAATGTCAGAATTTGTCAGGGTGTTTTAACCTACGCTCACCATATAAATGCCTTTAATTCAGATTTTGAAATCAGGTTTGAGAATGCTTTGACTATGGTAATACCACAGTAGGCAATGAATTTATATGGTCACATTGAAAATAAATGCCCCAATACAATAGGAACTGATCGTAATAAACACTAACCAAGATCTTAAAGTTTGGAAACGAATTTTGGAATTTTGACTTTGAAAAGGCAAACCCATTATTTGTCCCAAATTATGAAATATCGTGAGAACGTTTTTAATCGTTTTTCCTACTAAAAAGCTGCGCGGTTGCCAATCTCAAAAAAAGAAAAAGAAAAAAAAAAAAGAAAACACACACACACATTACTAACAGAAGAGGTTTAAGGTTACAACTGACAATATCAAAACCAAATGTTGAAAATTTGTTATTGTAGTACCAGACTCATCCCTCCCTTTAAAACCATTCATTTATTTATTTTATTTAACATTTATTTTATGTATTAATTAACTTTTAATTTATTTAACAGGCTTTTAAAATTTTAATCACTATGCTTCATTATAGTTAGAAATTTAATTCATTTAAAGTTGTAGTACCAGCTGTCAAAAAGACATTTAAGTTGATAAATTTGCAAAAATTCAATATTAATTAAGCAGGGGGTCTACCCCAAATCAAAAAACATGGCAAGGGGTCTATGACACAAAAAAGTTTGGGAACCTCTGGTCTAAAGAGAATTATAGCTCTCAAAATAAATGAAAGACAACAAAAAGATAATGCATAGAAATGTTTTTTATTAAATGCAATAAAGATGTTAAAAAAATTTGAAATGGTATAATATATATTCTTACATACACCATTTCGTATTTTTATTTATATTCTAGGTATACATACATTCTTCAACAGAAGGATTATTGGAACACTTCCCCGTTGAGGTGCTACCGCGAGAATATGGAGGTCAGGTGAAAGACATTGATATGACTGGCTGGTTGAAGAGAGTTATGGAACCTGAAAAACTAGAAAGGATGTGTGGAAAATTTCCAGATTAAGGCATAAAACGAGTAAATTTTAGCAAGACAGCTATTAAAAAAGAAAACACTGTAACTGCTTTAAGAAACGTTACAAACAAACCTACTTCTAAGTTGCTGAAGTATTCGTTTGTATAAAAATATGTTTATTTTTATTTTTAAAGTTTCATGCACAGAATACACTCTGCGTATTTGATGTGGTACACGTGATGTTCGTGATGATCAAATGATGTTCTTGAGAATTTATTTTAACAATGCCTTGTTTGTGTTAAAAAGCTTCTGTTAATAAAAATTTGAATTTTATCAAATCGTGTATTGATTTTATTTGTTATAAGTAACATAAATTTTTTTCTTAAAGTCAAACACTGCTTAGGACAGCAAAGAAATTTTTTATTTTAGTTAATTAGATTTAATTAATGATTCAATATATGAAAAAGCTGTGTTAACATCAAGTGTCATCCACTACAAGTTCATAAAATATATCTGAACTTGAGTGGATGAATAATAAAAAAAAGTATTTGGAACCAAGAAATCAAATCGTTATAAAAACCTACTGGCACCATTTGTTGCAGCTAATTCTAACTTCATCAGAAATAACGCAGAGTAAATTTAAAATGAAAAATTTGAATTTAATTACTGAATTAACATTTGAAAAACACTGTATTGACATCAAGTGTCATCCGCTACAAGTTTTAAAAAATATATTTGAACTTCAATGGAGGAATAAAGAAAAATAAGCATTTGAAGCCAAGAAAAGAATTGGTAGAGAAACCTACCAGCTCTCTCTGTGGCAGGTAGTTCTAACTTCATCAGAAATAACGCAGAATAAATTTAAAATTAAAAAAAAATGTAATTAATGAATTAATATTCGAAAAAATCGTATTATTATCAAGTGTCATCCACTATAAGTTTCAAAAAATAAATTCGAACTTGAATGGATGAACAAAAAGGATTTTAATAACGACTGAAAATTTGAACAAGATATATATATATATAAATACATACATACAGAGGAAGAGTGTAAATTTTTGTTGTTTCAAATCCCCTTGAAGCAGGAAAGCCTACACCAAGTCCATTTGACACTTTCCGCATAATAATGTCACAAAACCAGGTCTTGATCTTCAAATAACTGTCTTTGAGAAATGCCCCAGCAGTTCGGTAGATGTGCAGGAGAATCAGGGAGGGAGCAGCGACAGGTAAAGAAAGACTTTATCCCCTGCACAAAGGTCATACCACTCAAGTGACCACTTCTAAAGCGCGCCAAGGCTGCCTGAAGAACCCTGAATCTCCTGCACTGTAGAGATAAACCAGGACTCTTGGCTGCGTACCAGTGGCGAGTGGAAGGTTTTTGCCAAGTCAAACTCATTTTAGCTTTGTGGAGGGAATGACTCAAGGCAGAGGAACTGGGGTTAGGGAGATCACAAGTCCTACTACCCAGCTCATCAGCTTCCTCGTTCCCAGGCACACCCACATGCAATGGTATCCACTGAAGACACACTTGGTTCCTCTGACGAAGCCTAGCCAATTTGGATATAACATCTAGACCCCCCCACCCGGTACTGTCCATTATCTTTGGCCAATTCTTCAAATATTGGATAAAGTCAATTAAATACGGTTGGTCCACGGCGAAGGGTATTATGCAGCTTCCCTTTAGATGATGAACCACTTGGGTGGAAGACTGACTAAACCTCATGCTTGTTGGTTCTCGGAAGGTATTTTATTTCCTTTCTACCACCTATTGGTAAACCAATAGAGGCCATTCCCCGATCCGCCACCTAGGGAAGCGCCCTGTAGGGGTTACAGGCTCTCCTAGGGAGTGTAAGCTGATAGTAGGAATTGAAAAACAATACATATCAACTATTTATATGTACATGTATATTAAATATGCTGAATTATATTTTTAAAGTCTCGAAAAAGATATATGTGTAAATAAACTCATTGATTTAAATGTTCATGCTTAGGAAATAGAGAGTACGGTGTTTTGCAATTGTTTCCTCGATAAAGTGAGTGAGTGAGTGATGTGTGAGAATACTGACGATGCCTTCATTCAGTGACACGAGGGCTTTTGGCGACGGACTTTGTAATTTTGAACGTTGCTCAAGTGACGAGGACGACACCTGAGCTGACACTCCCCTCTCCTAACTTCCGCACCACATCAACGGGAAGACGTTTGAGTCCCGACAGATTTAACGCGCACCAGCCCTTCTCCACTACGGGTCTTCCTCGGTACTTGACTCGAACTCATGACGCACCGGCTACGAGTCCGTGACCTTGATCGCTAGGTCACCGCGATCACAAGACAGAGAGAGAGAGGAGTGTTTGAGAGAGTCCAAAAGTAAAGTTTGTGAGACCGTTGTGAGGTGTAAGTTAGTTTAGCTTTAGTTTAAGTTGTGCAAAATAAAGACGTTATTTATGATTAAAGAAAGAGTGGAAGTTAATTTTAGATAGTGATAACAACAGTTTAATACGATAACTTTTTAATTAACGCAGCTTATTTAAATTCTTGCAAAAAAAAATTAATTATCATTATAAATGTTTTGGCCTCCAATTTGAATAATTTTGTACGAAAAATAGAAAGACAAACCTGTGTTTTTAATAAAAAGTATTTATTTTTGTGTAATAATTCTTTCAGTTACACATTATGCGGAATGATGCAAACAATTAAATTTAACAGGGCAGATGTTGTATCGAGTATCTAATATTACTAAAAATTCGTGTTTATTATCCCACCCGAAAGAAAGTAATGTCTGATAGAGGCCCAGAAAATTCATTGGGTCAAGGGTTGTTAGGCCGCAGCTTTGAGCACCATGCAGGTGTCAGTATGATTTGGTACCGTTCTTCCCCAATTTTTTTTGTTCCGGAGTCACCCACAGCTTTTCGATTACCACCAATCTCTTACGTAGACTTTCGGCTCATCAGTGCCCCATGGGTCACAGATACTATACATTTACAACCATCCATGCCCTCTCCAGGATTAAAATCTGAACCCATTGGTGTAACGCCCCAAATCCCTGTCAGATATGGGCGGCATTTAAAGTTTGTAAAATTAGCTAATTAATAAGAACCTCCTACCTATGTAACTTATGAAACTTTTTCCCTATAAGATTATTAAAATAAAGCATATTAACAAATACAACTGTTAGTGAAAGAAATAAAACAAGTAATATAAAAAAAAAATTTAAGTCAATTCCTACTTTGACTGGATGAGTAGAAAGTATTTGTCAACGATTGAAAATTTGAACAAGATATATATATTTATATGTAAATAAATAAATACATATATATATAGGGAGAGTGAACTAATAGTAGGAATTTAAAAATGAATATGATTTGTCTGCATTGTTGTAACAATGCACACCCGGTTTGGCTAGCTTGGCTGGAAAATAATTTTTTGTCATTGTTTTGACAGTTACATTGTTACAATAATGAAGACGAATCTAAGTTGGCGTCAAAAACCAGTATTTAATTTAATTTAATTAATTAACCGGTAATTAATTGATTAATATTTGAAAAAACTGTATTAACATCAAATGTCCTCCACTACAAGTTTTAAGAAATTGTTTGAACTTGATCAGAATAGAAAGTATTTTATTAATGATTAAAATTTGAACAAGAAATATATATATATATATATATAGGGAGAAACTGAGCTAGTAGTAGGAATTGAAAAACAAACCAAACACTAACATAAGTGTCAAACACAAGTATTGCTGAGTAAAATTATCCACGAACAATTATGAATTAAGCAACAAATATTCTTGGGGGTAATTTCAGATATTAATAACTTTTTATAGATACAATGTGAAACAAAACAATTTTTCTGGATTTCAAGCCATAATAATTAACTTATAAGAAAAATTTCAGTTAAATTTCATATATTATCGAAGTTTTCAGAAAAATAATTAAATCTTTTGAAACGTTCGAACTTATAAATTGAACTCAAACATCAATTTTTGTTTAATATTATTCATACTAATGGCTTTTTCAAATAAAATATTACTTTGGAAACTAATTTTACTTGTAAGAATTGGCAAGACTGAATACTAAAATATTTCTCCATTTCAAACACATGCTTTTTACAGTCTATTGCGTCATATTGTTCTTTCTCAATTTTTTCCATTAAATTTTCAGAAGTGCGTAATTTGCAAATTTCTTTTAAACGTTAATTATATATTTTCAACTATCATTTCAATTCTGTAACAACAATAACTACAATATAATAGTGCTATTATTTTCCTGAAGTTATGTAATATATATTGATATAATTGTTTTGGAAAAATAGAGTTGAAACTAAAGTTAAAAGTCTCGTAATACGCGTTCCCCTAATATTCTTACAAAAAGAACAAGAGCACATAAGATTTGCATGCCTTGTGTCTTCTTTGTTTCACATAACAGAATAGGTAATTTCTTATTTCTTCAATGCATACTTAGGATAATTTCAGAAAGGATGTAAGAAACCACCATTACCTCTAATTATTTTTGTGTTGCAAAATAAGAATGGATTTTCAAGGTCAGAGGTAAGAGGAAACTTTCTCGAAATTCAGATAATATGTTGGATTTTCGGAAAAAATTGAGTTTTGCAATATCTCCTTATTTTAAATTGGATTATTTGGAGAAAAGGGTTGACACAAATGAGCAAGAACTTATTAACTTCATAAAGTTTCACCAAAACGGATTTAAAAAATGAAAATAATAGAATCAAGATCAAAATATGAAAAACAATTAATGTGAAATTTTTAACTATTAAAGGTCTTATTGAAGATTGGGCATATCATTATAAAATACTATTTTAGTTAGATAAATATTGCTACTTAGCAAATTATAGAATATTATAGTAATGAACTTGTAGGGATGTGCTAAGTCATCCTTAGAAAGAGAGGGTTGGAAGGAAGAGATTAGCCATATTCAAAATAACTTTAATTATTTTTTGAAGTTATACTTCTTTTGGCGCGATAGGGAAAAATCATGAAGTAGCAGGACGTGCACACCTTGTTCTAATAACTTTGAAGTTACTGAGATCTTGGCTATTGGTCGATCGAATTGGCGACCTCTCTGACATGTATTTGATATCATAAAGTTTGTAGTTTGATAGAGGGCTTGTAACTAAAATATCAGTCCTCCACGTTATTCCTATGGGTAGGAAATTTTCTAACATGCCCTTATTTGGTAAGAATGATATCGGGGATTGTAATAACTATATTGTTATATAAACCATATCTCCTTAGTAGGCATCCCCGGTGCATTCCCCCTTAAGTTTTTGACCAATATTCGGCACCTGAGCCAGTCCATCGCACCTGCTCATTCGACCTCTCTATCTCTTCTAGTTATTATAATTTCGTGCTCATGGGCCTTTCAGTTTTTAATTGTTGTAAATTTTTATACTTTTAAAATTTGTTCTTAAATTTATACTATTTGGTTCCTGTTTGAGTCCTCGGACTTGAGATTTGGAAACTAACTGTTCGACATTGAGACCCATTCAGTCATCCTTCATCTCATTTGTAGGCATGGAAGGCTCAAGACCAAAATATCATGCTCCATGCTATCCTATGGAACTGAAAAATCCCCTCCTATAATGCGTTTTAATAAAACTTTCAATGTATTAATACCTTTTTCATTATTGTGTACGTTTTCTACAAACGTGGATAATACGAAGGATAAAATTTTAGAAGATTTTATCTTGTTAGCGAAGAAGTATAACTTCTTACGTGCAGTAACCACACATTATTTATTTTTGTAATAGAAATGAATTGTTTTGCTTTGTAAATATGTAACATAGATTTTATTAATTTTAAACGCTTTGGGGAATTTAAGATTTTCTGATTTACACTATTTTTGTGGAAGAATTCTAAATCTAACATAGGTCGCATGTATTTTTTTACACAATTTTTTTTGAACGGTTTTCTAAAGAACGTATCTATTGTGTAAAAAAAAAGAGTTGGGTGTACTTTCTAAAATGTATAAAATCAATAAAATCATACTTTTTGGATTTATTTAAAATAAAAATGTTTCAAAATTATTTGGCTTGGACACTGCATTTTGATTTGTATTTTCAAAGACACGTAAATTTAAGGTTTCATGTGAAGGTAGCTCTATCTCAGAAATTTTGAAAACATCTTGTTTATTTTTTCTCTATGTTGTGATTCAGTTCAAATTCTATACAGCTGAGAACTGATTGCATTTCTCATCAAGCTACTTGATTCTCTATCACATCACCTTCTTAAATTAAGTTGAAGTGTTTTCATAAGAAATGTTACTCGAAATTTATGATAATTTTGGTTCAAATTTCAAAACTGATGTGCTGTAACTTCAACTTTATCGGATGGATGTAAATCTTCGAATGATCCAAACACAATTGTTAGTCATACATCCAAAATAAATAATTACAATACAACTTATTATCTATTTCATGCGATTTCAGACAGAAATATTTTTGTCACGCTCTCTTTCTTGTTTCTTTTTTGAAATATTTGCTAAGGTTACTCTACTTTTCCTAAGACATTATAATGAAATGCAAAAGGATACTTCGAGTTGAAATAGAGAATAGCAAATGTATGGTTTATAAATAAAATTAACAATTATAAATCCCCATTTCTATAGTTTTCACGAAAACTTTCAGACTGATATTTAAATTATTCTAACTTGTCTCAAAATATAATTAACAATTGGCAAACCCATTGTTTATATTATTTATACGCTAACTCAACAAGAGAAATTTGTTTATTTTATAGTAACTAGGTATTTCGAGAACCAACTGGACAAGTCTCAGCGTCAAAATTGCGACGGATCTATACGATCCTTCACTAACCTCTGGGAATTCTTTTGAGGCAACATTCACTCGAATCTTCCGAAAGGCAGAAGCAACAGTTATGAATATTAAGTATATATATTCTATATTCACGAGTTTGAGATAGTGAAGGTCGAAATAGATTAGAAGTGAAGTGTTTGGACAGTGAACACGTATAGTAACAAAGCAAGCCAAAGAAGTTTGGATATTAAGCAAATTAATGAAATTAGCTGAAGCGAAGTGAAGAATCAACTTAAAGAAATAGGAGACTGCAGAGTTCAGGAATACTGCGAATCTTTTAAGTGATGTTAGAAGGTTGAACCACTTATCGGTCATTAAATACGTAGCTCTGTATAAAGTTATATTAAATAATTTGCATGATTGGAATATATTCTGTAACGCTAATTTCGCCTCACCTCTTGCTCCATGTAGCTGATCTGAATTATCGTTGTTAAAGGCTTGATTCATGTCTGATGTGATTACAGTGCTACATAAAATAATTGAATCTATTGTCATGATCATTTTAGTTCTGTTCCATAAATTTACTGGCCTGCAGGTAGAAGGAAGTAAATTCATTATTGGCACAAAATTATTGAATTTGTTGATTTATATACCCATTCTGAAGAGCTATCATTAAAATATGAAAACACTTGTTACTTTGAACCCACCTACGGGCCAGTTTCGAATCGTTTATATTGAAATGACGTGAAGGCGCGTACCTATCAGTTGCTTTAAACGTAGAATTTGAAGCGGTGATATAATTTGCATATGCTTGTGGTTTTATCTTTGGATAACAAATATCTATGCAAACTTTGTTTCTATGATGACTTCTGTAGGAATGGAAAACTTCCTGCAAATAGAAAGATTCATTTCAGAGACGAATTCTTGCTTAGATACGTGATAAAGAAAAATTGCTGCTCTTACTGTGATTTAGTATTTACTTTGATAGTAGAAATAAAATTGCAAAACAGCACAGGTAGAATATACCACGTGACTTGAATAATCACCCAGCAAAACACTGATAGCCCGGAAGCTCCAAAGAGCAGAAAAGTTAATCAGCACAACAGAGCAATATATATCTTTTCCTGTACAGTTTAACTAATGCCAGTACATGAAGTCACAATACCAGTTATTTATCGGTTTCTCAATATTTATCACAATAGCAAATACGTAAAATTGAACGAAGCATACCA
>BMAO01000640.1:0-49923 GCA_019973975.1 Trichonephila clavata | reverse complement strand
ACACACACAGAAGTATACACACACCACACAAAGAACATTACATAACTGATTCTACAAGCTAAAAAAATAAGATGACTTGCAACGCCATCTATTAATTTACATTTAATCAAAACAGACTTGTTAAATTCATTTCTGAGTTTTATCAGCATTCACATTTAACACTTTCTTTTATAATATACAAGCTGGTATACCCGTTCTTCGCACGGCTGAATTGAAAAATTAAACAAAACAGATTGAAGGATAAAGAAGTTTTTAATGAGTCAATTTTACGTGCATTGCAAATTAAACAAAAAAAAAGCTTTTTGCATATCTCCAGCTGAACAAAAAAATGACATCTGTTAAATTTAAAGTCCGAAGGTCTAATAGCTGATAAAAAAAGATTTATTTTATTTATACCGCCCTCTTGTGGGTCGATTTTTGAAAACACCTTCCTCACACAGCTGATCTCTGCTCAGCAAAAGTAGCACATTTTTACAAATTTTGTGTAATGAACACTTAAAATAGTGTAAATTTACATCTAGATATGTTAATATTACTTTCTGTTGTATTTATTTTATGCTAAAATAGTAATATTATATCATTTTCAGATTTGGAAATTTATTGCATATACCATTTTCAGATTTCGCAACTAATTCCATATACCAATACCAGATTTGCGACTATTTCCAGATTTAGCGACTAAAAGAATAAGGTGAAAACCTTAAAGCAAATACACTTGTAGTTAATACAAATAAAACAAGCAAAAAAGAAATGTTCTTTATGTGAGAAAGGGGAGGGTGAATGCGTTAGCAAATTCTTGCCATAATATAAACATTTTTCGGAAAATGTAAATAAAAAAAAGACTCGTGCAGGTGAAAAAAAAATTATGTTCTAACTATTAAACATTTTTTATTTTTATAAAGCAATAATTTTAGAAGTGATGATACGAATTAGAATTATAGCAATACGTTTAAGAGGTGATAATAGGATTAACACTTAATATTACCATATTTTTATTAACTTTCTTTCTTGTACGTCTGTCCTATTGAAATTTTGCAATTGATTTTAAACTGACTTTCTGATGAGCTAGAGACTTGGAAATTTGAACCATAGCTCAGATTATGTAGTGTGAAAGACGAAGTTTATCTATTTTAAATACGAGAAGCGATAAAAGTGTTTATTTCGATATGTCAATTTGTTACTACCAAACGTGCATAGAAAAAAATTATCTATATTTATTGTATTTATGGTTCACTATTTTGGCGATAATGGCTTACACATAAAATATAGATATATGCTGTCGCGTGCTCTCTTATACACCTCACTAAACACTCATGTCCATAAATTAAGGATAATGCAGTTCAGGCAAACAACGAGACAGAAGCAAAACAAATTTGACTTATTTGTAAAGTCTATTTATTAAACAAAAGGTAAAGAGCAAAAAAGATGCTATATGTTTGACATAATTAATAAAAATTGCGATTTTTACTCCCTGGAGCAAATTTAAAAAAAAAACTATTTACAAAAAAAACAGTATAGCATGGTTAGTATGATGGTTAATAAGGATTATGTCTCCCGGACGATGCAATACAGGCCTTACAATGCCTACGCATGCTGAGTATCAAATTATCAATCTGATCTTGGGGAATATTACACCACTCCATCAAGCAATGCCCTCCGAAGTTCCGGTAGACAGGCGGGAGGGGGTTGACGGGCTGCAATTCGTCGGCCAAGCATATCCGACACATGCTCTATTGGATTCAAGTCCGGTGAGTATGCTGGTCAATCTATTCGGGTGATATTTTCCGATTGAAGGCATTCGTCTACAATGTTTGCACGGTGAGGACGGGCGTTGTCATCCATAAATAGAAATTCAGCACCCATGGCGCCCCAAAACAAACGTACATGTTGTTCCAGAATGACATCCCAAAAGATGTGGCCTGTCATCGTTACACTCTGAACATGCAGGTCAGTTCTGGAACCAAGAATAATTCCTCCCCAAACGAGCCATCCTGCACCACCGTAACGGTGTCGTTCAATGGTGTTCTCTTGGTGGTAACGGGTACCTGGCGCTCTCCATATGAAAGTCTGGCGAGAATCAGACTGCAAACTAAACCTGGACTCATCGGAAAACATCACACAAGACCACTGTTGCGGTGTCCACAATGCATGCTCTCTACTCCAGGTTAATCGCAGGGAACAGTGAGTTGCGGTAAGGGGAACACATCTCACAGGCCTAGGAGCATATAGACCAATGTGCCCTAAGCGTCTGTACACGGTCTGCCTTGAAACTGTCGTACCGGTAGCTGAAAATAGCTGACGAGATAGGTCTGATGCTGTGCTCCGTCTGTTTCTTTTGGCAGTAACTGCCAAATACCGGTCCTCATTCGGCGTTGTAACTCGGGGGCGACCTGTTCTGTAACATCTACTCACATTACCATCATCTTGGAATCGTTGCGAAAGCCTGGAGATGACACTCTGGGCGATTCCAAGTTCCTCGGATACTTCCATCTGCGTACGTCCACATTCCAGTCGTCCGATAATTCTACCACGTAAAAAATCATCCAAATGCTTCCTTTGTGCCATAACTATGCGGTTATTGCACTGAAAGGCTTTTAAAGCGCTTTTGAACAATTTTACTTCTTCTTTACCCCTCTCTTACACTCTCGTCATTTGACGTACCATCTGGTCCGCGCCATCTGGTGGTTTCCTGTAATTCGCATATTCTTCCTCAAGATGTGTGTGATAATTCTACAGGAGAAATTTTTATTTTAGAGTTCAATTTCTGTGTGATTCTGAATTAACCTTAATTTATGGACATGAGTGTATATACGTATAACTCTAACGGTTTTTACAGCGCACGCCAGAATGAATAGCTTGCAGATGGCAGAATTTTTTCCTACTCTCTCTCTCTCTCTCTTACTTGACATTTATCATTATGTTTTGGACACTTCACACAATATCTTTATAAATTATAGCCTAGAGTAATTCTGATGGTTCAGCTATATTATTGTAAAGTTTCATTAAAATCCAATCAGTTGTTTTTGCGTGAAAGAGTAACAAACATCCATACATACATACTTTCGCGTTTATAATATTAGTAAGGATATAAATTATTAATTCGAAAAAGGCTACACTGTAATTCTTTTTCTAATAAATATGAATTTTACCCATTGTAACATTTAATATTAATTATTATGAATTTTCTTACATGAGACTGTAAAGTTTGAAGCCGATTCTTTGTACAAATTCATGAATAATCAACAAAATAAATCCCATTTATAACTTAAAAGGAAATTTTTATACTTGATTTTCAGAATAAAAAACTTCAAATTCTCAAACGAACTGTTTATCAATAATCAAACAAAAATTAAATGTATGAATGCCAGCTGATAACCGCTGAAACTTTGCATAATGCAATACTTGTGTAATGTGTCTTGCCAAACTTTCTTCATATTATTTATATTACTGAATGAATCTTTAACGAATATATAAAGGACAGACGGTATTTTGTTCTAAAAAGTTATTAGTGAGAAAACTAGAATTTTTGATCAATGTAAAACTAAGAATCTGTTAGATTGGATGTAATTTATATTCATGTTCCTGTGTATTGGTGTATGTATGTCCTTATTCCAAGGTTACTTCGATAACATTGAAGTTCAAATGATTATGAATTTTAGGATATATGAAATAGTAGTTGATTATCTAAAAAATGGATTGTGTTGTGTTACTCTTTATCGGAATCAAATTACGGTATCGTGGATAAAAACTTGTATTTGATTGGAAAGCTTTATTTCTCCAGAAGACGATGAGGTCATCCATATATTTTGTTTAAATATTATGATGTATATGCGCCTATATTCACAAAAGTGTAGACAAATAATAGTAAAACCATTACTTTCTGGTCGAACTAATACTAAACTTTCAACTTGTTAATATCTGCAATCATAATATATAAAGCTATCCTGTAGAACAGGGGTCGGTAACCTATGGTACGCGGAGCAATTTCCCGTGGCACGCCACCACTCAACAAAATTATAAGATATATACTATATATAAAGTTAAATCGTTCTGTCTTTCCTTTCATCCCCTCGTACATTTTTATATAAAGGTTATTTTTAATTTTCGATTTTTTGCCATAAAACGATTCTGCTGAATCAGCTTTCTTGTAGTTTGTATGTTTTATGTAAAAGAAAACATCTTCTGTTTAAATGTGAATCACTATTAGCATTAAATATTCAACACAAATAAAAATTAGTGAGTAATACTAGCAAAATTGAGAATCATTCATCACGGCTCTGTAAATAAAAAAGAAAGTAGTTTGTCTTTTACCCACCAAAAGTTTGGGCATCGACGGAAAAAGAAAAAACAAATGTCTCAGGTATAAATCAAAATTCTGCTTAACAGACGTTTTCCATCGGAAATGTATTAAACAATCAAATATAATTTTTAAAAACTAAAGAACACGCTTTTATACTGAATCGAACTAAAAAGTAAAAAACTAATTCTTAATATAAGAATAAAATGATGAACAGAAAATTAATGTCATTGAGGTAAAAGCATAGGGTGGTCTATAAATATATCAAATGTTATAGTTTCTAACTTCTTTCAATTCCGAAATTGCACCCCACGCTTTTACCCCAATGACATTAATTTTCTCTTTCATCATTTTATTCTTATATTAAGAATTATTTTTTTTACTTTTTAGTTCGATTCAGTATAAAAGCGTGTTCTTAAGTTTTTTTAAATTATATTTTATTTTTCATTTTTTAGTTCGATCTACAATAAAAGAGTGTTTTTTAGTTTTTTAAACTGTCATTTTTTCATTGTTGAATTTATCCTTGAGTTTGATATTTGGAGCCATAATTACGTGGCTGCTGGAATAAGTCTTGCTCTTCAATGGATTTTAATTAAAGTGTCTGAAGTGTATTTATTCTCTGTGTTTACGGGGCCTCGGGTAAGTTCTGTATCGTTATATTAGATTCCGTCTCAAAAGTACAGGTCAAACAAATAAAATGTGCGGTAAGAAGAAAAAAGTTGGAATTAAAAAAAACTTAATGTACCACATGTTTTTATAACGGACTAAAAAGTATAAAATTCCTCTTTTTCGTTTCTTTTTCTTTTTTCACATTTTCATGCATTGTCATCCACTTCTGAGCTATGGTCCAAATTTCAAGTCTCTAGCTCACCTGAAAGTCACACAGTTTAAAATCAATTACAAAATTCCACCCGGACAGAAAAAGAAGAAAGAAAACGAGAATAAAAGAGCGAGAATTAAAGAAAGCGAGTTAAAAAAAACATGGTAATATTATAAGTGTCAATCGTATTCTCACCTTTTAAAAGTATTGCTATAATGTTAATTCGTATCAACACTTCTAAACGTATTGCTTTATAAAAATAAAAAATAAAAATATTTAACAGTTTGAACATAAATTATTTTTTTTTCACATCACGAGCCTATTTTTTTAATTTTCATTTTCAGAAAAATGTTTATATTATAGTAAGAAATTGATAACACACACCCACTCTCCACTTTCTCACATCAGAACACTTTTTTGTTTGTTTTGTTTTGTTTTTATAAACCACAAGTGTATTACTTAAAAACACTCGCTGTAGGTTACACCTTTTTCTTTTAATCGCTAAATCTGGAATTAGTCGCCAAATCTGGGAATGTTATATGGAATTAGTCGCCAAATCTGAAAATGGTATATCGAGTCAGTCGCCAAATCTGAAAATTGTATGTGCAATAAGTTGCCAAATCTGGAAGTGATATATTTAATTGTCGCCAAATCTGATTATCGTGATTCCTGACGATCCTGATGAGGACAATGGAATGAAATTATGAAATTATTGTATTGTCATCGGGCCTTGACAATTGTGCAAAATTTCGAATTAATCTGACCTTTTTAAGTGGGTAAAAATCGTGTTCCAAGATTCCGTTATATGCAAGTGAAACTTATAAAAGCGTGTTAAAAATAGTTATTTTTTCAACATATACAATTTGGATTGGAAATAAATTCGGTGAAAAGAAAACGCACAATGATATAGGTTAATTAGACAAGTGAATCAGATTTCATAACAAAGGTCCTTTCTAACTAAATATTAAGATATAATGTAACATTTTTGAGTGGTTGTGCCAAAGAAGTCATAATTATTTTATGTTTTACTTTTGGAGCAAATTAAGCTAATAGAAATAGATATTAGAACACATTTTTTTTATGTTTTCTATTAGTCGCGCCGATATACGAATACTGAGTATGAATTCATTCGAAAGTTAAATTTATAGTTTGATGCACGATGTGATTTTTTGGTTACTTTTAACTTTGTCACGTTGTGTTAGTTTTATTGTGAAAATTTGTATATTGTTTGTTTTATCATTGTGCCAGTTAATAGTTACATATTGAATCAAATGGCGACTAAAAAAAGAAAACTTGATGTTCGCTATTTCCAAGATTCTTGGACTAACGAATTTTGATTCATACAACAAAAAGATCGTGCTGTATGTGTGCTATGTCGCGAAAGTGTCGTATTTCGTACGTCAAGTGTACAAAGACATTTTCAAACTAAACACCAGACCACATTTAAGAATTCTGATGAGAAATGTGAAGTTTTATAGAAAGAGCATTTTCTGGATCTAAAAAGGAAATTACATTTTTGTGTCAAACAATTGGAGTCAAACCAAAAGCGACAGAATGTAGTTTCGTCATTGCTCATTGTTTAGCAGCCAAAGGAAAACCTTTTACAGATGGCGAACATATAAAGGACACGTTTTTAAAAAGTGCTGAAATATTGTTCAGCGATTTACCTAACTTGCAAACAATATTATCACGAATTTAAGAAATACCTGCTTCTACGCGAACTGTTGAAAGAAGAACAACATTACTGGCAGAAAATGTAACTGCGAAACAAAATTCAGGTTTACAAGAAACTGTTGCATTTAGCATTGCTCTTGAAAGTAAAGACGTGAATGATGTTGCATGCCTTGCAGTAATTGCACGAGATTGTGATAAAAATCGAATTTATGATGAATTATTCGGTATGATTCCTTTGTCTGGTACAAGTAAAGAGCAGGATATTCTTTTTTCATTTATAAATCATTTGAAAGAAAAAATATTAATATAAATAAAATATTTTGTGTAACAACTGAGGCGCTCCTGCAATGGTTGGCAAGGAAAAATGATTTGTCAAACTTCTTGAAAATCATATTGGACACAAAATATTGAACTTCCATTGCATAATACCATAATACATCAGGAAAGTTTAGTTGCCAAAATTTCGTCTCAGGGCTTAATTTCTGTAATGAATACTGTTGTTAAAATAGTTAATTTTATAGAGTCTCGATCTTCATTAGTACACAGACAATTTAAATCTCTTTTAGAAGAAATGGAAAGTGAATGTGGGGATCTTCCCTTGTACAGTTATGTCCGTTGGCTTAGTCGTGGTAATGTATTGAATAAGTTTGTGTCATGCATGGAGAACATTAAAATGTTTCTTAATGAGAAGGGACAACATTTTCCCGAATTAGACAAGGAATGGTTATGTAAATTGATGTTTCTGACTGATATAACTAAACCTCTCAATGAACTAAACTTAGGATTGCAAGGAAAAAGTCAAACATTACTTAAACTTTTTGAATATTGGAAGAGCTTTGCTACAAAATTAAATATATTTTCCCGTGATATTAATACTAGTACCTACAAATACTTCCCAAATGTTAAAGCACTTGCAAATACATCAACCGTAGACAAAGATGAACTTCAGACGTACGTTGAAGCATTTAAGGAGGAGTTTTCTAAGAGATGCAAAGAGTTTGAAGCTTGTGTGCCCATATCTTCTTTTCTAATCACACCTGATTTAATAGACCCATTAATAATCCCATTCGATTTGTCAATTTTTGAGTGGATGGAAACTGATAATTTTGAAATGGAACTTATTGAATTAATATCTTCAGAATTATGGAAAACAAAATTTACGGAGTTACGGAAAAATTTGGAAGATAACTCTAGCAATAAATCGACAGCTATTTTAAATTGCTGGATGTCATTGCCAGAAAGATTTAATTGTTTGAAAAAAATAGCATGTGGCCCTGCTTTCCGCTTTTGGTTCCACATACCTATGTGAAATTTTTTTTTCTCAAATGAAATATATTTTGAGTCCACTAAGGAATTGTTTACCTGCTGAACATTCTGAATCCTGTGTCAAATTGAAAGTAATGAACAATACCCCTGATTCTTGTGTGTGTGCATTTTAGAAATTTAATAAATGCGAAAGATATATAGATTCAGAATCTATAATAAAGTTAAGTATTATAGGTCTCCTTAATAATAAATAAATAAATAAATAAAAAAATATAAAAATAACCCTATTTTATTGAATACGAAAACAATTTCGTATTTTTTAAATACTTTTGTTAATTAAGTTTTGTAAATTAAAAAATTACGGTAGTAGGCAAAAATTCTTTTATCGAGATTTATTACCTTATTACATAACTTCAAAACTATTCCTTTTTCAGAAAATTTTGCCACAGATCGTCGAAGCTAGTTCCTTATAAAAATTGATTTCTTATTACGAAAAGACAGGAAGCTATTTTTTTTTTTCTGAGAAAATTATGTCAAGAAAAGAATCTTTGAAAGATCACGTGAAACACCAAAATAAATAACCTTCAAGCTGAAACAATCAATTATATTTTGTTTTATTAAAATAGACAGTGAAGCATTGAGCATTATTTTCTCAACTAACTTAACAATTAGATATATCTGAACCATGGTATGCGGGTTTCACTGTCTCATGAAATGAGCAACAAAAAGAATCACGTCGAAAATTCAGAATTTCTTTTTAAGAAAGTGTATAATATCTAAATGGCGAAAAAAAATTAAAAAAAAAAAGAAAATTTAAAACAGTATCGCAAATAAAATAAAAATAATATATAAAGAGCTTTTTAAAATAAAAATCAGTAATTAGTTTTTAATTAAAATAAATAAAAAAAAACAATTTAAAAACTATTTTTTGTATAACATGTTTCAAAATAATTTGCTCACCTTTCTTTTTCTGGAAGAAGAAATTTGAACTATAGTAAATATTATCAAATAATTATATTAAGAGGGGTTGAGGGGAATTATCTGTTTGATATGTGCTGCCATCTGTTAAAGATATCTAAAAACAAATAAAATACCATTGCGAGAAGAAAGAACTTTTAAAAATATACCTAATTATAATTTAGTAAAACGTGATTCTGTTTTCTTTTGGAGATTATATGCTTAGAACTTAATGTTTAATACGTAAAAAGAATACAAGAAATGATGTAAATTTGTGCAAAGTATTCGTGAGAAGATAGTTGATACGCTTCACTTATTGACGAACTCTCTGGAAAAATAGAAGTTATATCTTGAATATTCATTGTAGCTCCAAACATTTCGTATACCCTCAAACCAGAAAAGCTCTTATCACGAAATTTTCAACTTTACTTTTTCATCAGAAGGCGATAATTTATTAGTGGTTTAGTTTAAACGGGAGGCGCCACGTGAAGTCGACTGAAACCACCTCCCCAAGGTTATATCTCGAATACAAAAGTGGCAGAGTTCCCTGCCTCGATCTGTTTGAGGTGCGTGCTTTCCTCTACTTACTGGACATGACTACTTGCAAAGGCATTTACATCGCATTGGAGTAAAGGATTCTGCTTGATGCACTCTGTGCAACCAGGGTGAAATGGATGGTGACCACCTCAGACATTGCCCTATTGTTTTAAAGTTCTTTGTAGACGACTCTACGGAGACAAATTTTAATTCTTTTTATGATTCGTCATCATTTTATTGGGCTGCTCGTCGACTAATGGCAGAGATGCCGAAGATGGGCGTAGGATATTAAAAAAAAAAATATCTTGAATATAATCTTTAAACGAGAGAAATGTTTTAAATTCAGAATATTTTTTTTTAATTCGTTTAAAAATGTGTTTTTTCAATTGCATAAGAAAATCAAAGAAAAATTTCTAGAACGGTATTTCAAACTATTTGTTTAATTTGCAGAAGAAAAAAACTGATAAATAAAACTGTGTTTTGTTTTAATCATGTTTGAAACTAACTTTTTTTTACTCGGAGAAAATAACTTGTTTTGAGTCATTTTACATATTTGAGCAATTATTTCGAAATTAAAAAATACTGTTTCATCAATAATAGAAAGAAATTCAAATCCATAGTAAAAATTGGGAAATAATTAGATCAGGTTCTGAGGAAATTACCTATTTGATTCGTTCTACCATCTATTGAGGATTTTCAAAAACAAATGAAATACCATTGCTGGAAAAAAGATTTTTTTAAATAAAAATACACATAATCTATTGAGAGAATCACACCTCTGTATCTTTGATATTACACACTTTTTTAAAAGGAATAAAAAAATTCTTTTTTTTTTTAGTTTTATTTTATTTTATTTATTTATTTTTTTTGTCCCAAATTCTAATTTATAGTTTCAACACGATAAAAGATGAAAATTTCGTTTTTACTTTAATAGAAGACTAAAAAATTATTTTTAATTTATATACATTTCTGAAATCGAATAATTTCTGCAGATGGCAGCACTAGTCTGAGTACATTTTAATACAGTGAAAATCGTTAACACGAAATTGAGGGGACTGAAATATTTTTCGAGTTAAAAATATTGCAAAAGAGAAAGACATAGGTTCAACAAAATTAAGTTTATTACATTTTATTATGTGTTTGTGCATGCATAAAATAAAAATCATGAACCACAAAAACATTCGCAACAACTTAACGAAATTTAATGCAGAATTTTCAAGTTTATATTGAAAAACAAAACATTTATTGAGTTTTTGTGTAAAATATTCTGATATTTTCTTTGCAATGTCTTTTTTTTTACATGAAATTGTTAACAAATTGTTCGATGTCTTCTTGTTTGTTATTCATTTCACCATTGAAACAGGAGTCTAAATACCTGCGCATGCTTTTCATGATGTTCTTTATATATTAAAAGTCCTTCTCGTGTCATTTTTCTTTCTGATTGATTATCAGAAACTGTTTGATTCGAATTTATCGGATTTTATTCTAAGGCGGCAAAAACTGTTGTTCTAATAAAAGGCATTATTACCGAAAAAGGGAGCAGAAAAAAATAAGTATCTTCCAAGTCTTAGATTATCGGACTAAATTTTCTGCTAATAAAAAATAACGAATTTTTGAAAACAATATTTTTAGCTATGCACATGTTATCCTGATTGCAAGTTTCTAAATCATTATATTGTATGGAGAGAGAGAATGCCACTCAACACGAAATCTCCGGAACTATTAGAACTAAGGATTTGGAATTTATTAAGCACATTTCTTTTAAGTAGAGATCCGCTAAATGCGGAAATCAGCTCCTCAGGGGCATTGGGAGGGGACATTCACGTTTTTGAAGTATAAGATCTACACACTTGAAATTTGGCCAGCATGCTTGTTTTGTTGAGTAGAAATCCTCTAAGGACAGGTTTTGTGGAAATCAACTTCCAAGGAGAGTTACGGGGGCGTATAAGTAAAAAAAAGAAGAAAAAAACTCGCATTTTCCAGCCATTAGACGTACAGACTTCAAACATTGTAAATATATTAGTTTTGTTGAGCAGAAATCTGTTAAAAACACGTTATACAGGACACATCTTCTAAAAGAAGGTATGGTGGCGTTTAGATAGAAAAAGAAAACTCCCGTATCTGAATTGTTAGAGAGTAATTTCATTTGTTGCATAGAGAACAGTGAAGAACAAGTTTTGTGAAAACCGACTCCCAAAAGGGATTGCGGGGGCTATGAAGCATTATAGATTTTGAAAATTCCTCGTTTTTGAACTTATAGCCTACATATATGAAATTCGGCAATAATCTTCCTTTTATTGAGCAGAGATCCATTAAAATTAGTTTTTGCGGAAATTGACTCCGAGGGAGCGGGAGTTACGAGGGTGTAAAAGACAAATATACTTCCATTTTAGAAATTCAAGCTGTGTCCTTATTAAATCAAGAGGCTAGAGTTATAAGAATTTTTTTCTGCACAATCGAAAGCTTTATGTTAGGACTTAGCTATCAATAATTTAAGAACAGAACATGGTCATACCACATCCTTAAATACTCGGAGAAGCGGGGAGATAACAGATAGTGTACAGTAGAGCGTCGTTTGTCCGAATCCAATTGGGACCGGGCCCGGTTCGGATACGCGATTGTTCGGATAACCGAAAACCGAATGTGATCCATGCAGTATACGAAACCGGACACTATACGAATATTGAAAATCATCACAGGTGCGAAACGTGCTTGAGGAAAAAGAAATATAGGTGCAAAATTATTTTACCTTTATTTGTGAAAAATAATCTCTTATTTTTCGCTGTACCATTGTACACCTTCGTGTTTTCGCTGCAAGGTCTCTGATTCTCTTGAGCAACAGTAGTTGATGGTTGTTCGTACCACTCCATAGATGTCTCTAACGCAGAAACGCGTCAGAATTTGATACACCCTTGCTACTTTCGTCGTTGTTGTTGCCCTCGTCTACATCCGTTTCATCTTCGACATGGTTGGATTTTCTTGCATGGAAGCTACAATCTCGTCATCATTTAGAATCGTTTGTCTTCTGCATCCAGGTTTCTACATCAACAAAACTCAACAAAAGAGCACGTATACACCCCTCTCTTGGAAACAAACTGACCTAATATTCCACGCGCAGATGTTTACTAAGTCACACAACTGAAATTCCCTTAATATCCCTCACTTTGGGTATTCCCGTCACTTTTTGGCCTCATGCGAAACAACTGTTGAGAGCAATGCACTGTTCGAAAACGTATCCAGACTTTGGTTCGGATATATGACGCTCCGTATAATAAACGTTCGAATAAACGACGTTCTACTGTATATATATTGTATTTAGCACTGGCTTCTGGTCGAATGACAGGTTAACATCCGATTACAGTATTTCCGATTAAAATAAGTTAACAATAGAACACTCAATATTTCTGTTCTAAATTTGTGTGAGCTTTGCAGATGTTATGTGTGTTTGAAATACCTAAAATGTTCCCAGTAAAAAAAATTCGTCAAACATTTTGTATTGCAACAAAATAAATTTTTTAGAATATTTTTAATAAATCGAGAATTGTTTTTAATATAGAAATACTAAATATACCTTACTATTAATATTTATATAAAATTACGTATTATCCTTCATATATATGTGAGTATACAACAATTAAGTATTTTCTTCTCTTTTTATTCATGACAGTAAACTTACAGATTTTCAACGCAACAATGATCGAGAATAATAAGACTAAATAATGAAGTTTGATAACAGACTAAAAATGAAACAATGATTTTTCTTTTATTGTGTTCATTTTAAAGTTGTCTTTTGCGAACTATGCGTCTTTTTGAGTTTTGAGCGAATTTTCTACGTATTATACTTCTTATTTTGCCCCCTGTGGTGATCGGTTCGACCATGGTGGTTCTTCGTATTCTGGACACAAGTCTTTACTTGTTTTTCAGCGTTATTGCTGATTATATTCAGGTCTATCTCGTTTCTTTCTTGGAAATATTGGGCTGTGTTTTGGCTGTTGATCTCATGAAAAATTTGATTGCGATTTATTTTGAAAGCACAACACAGGTCCAAGAACGTACGGTTATTGCCAAACGAGATCATGGCAAATTTGAAAGAATTGGAGTGCCTGTAGTACATTCTCTGATGATATTCAAGATGTGCGAGGGACTCAGTCTTCAAGTTAACTGGCTGCTGAATCGGACGGGCAAGTATGGGTCGCGAAAAAGAAACCTCGCCTTATTCCGAAAGTGCATTCCAAAACGATTCTGATGTTTTGCGAGGCACTCAGTTTGGATGCAGAACTTGCCCACTGTCCGGTAAGAGAACCATATAAAACTTCAGGAGTTTTTCTTATCAATTATGTGAGACCACCTCATTTGAAATATTTCACTCTTTATATATACTGTCGTGTACCTTTCAATAGAGTGCATTTTGTATCTTACGTGCTTTATTGTTGTGGTCACACATATGTATTTTTTAGAAGAAAGATTCTGCATAAAGTAAACGCTCGCAAAGACGAAACGCACGAGCTGATTGGCTGGAAACACGTGATCAGGGACGTCTTAAGGCATGGGCCAACTGGACCCGGGCTCAGGGCCTCGTTCACAATGGAGGCCCCGTCTCGTTCTTGACTCAGCCTAAACAAGATCATGATTCGAATAATTTCCTCGGTCAAATATTATTACGATTGTATTCTCCGAAAAACTGGGAATTTTGGATGATATGTCAACTGGCTACATGTGATGACCATCGTCCATGTATTAGCCTAGGCCTACCACCTTACACCCTCATTACTTATTCAGACAAAAGGTGGCAGTAGGTCCAGCCGGTTTGTGTGCTTGTAAATCATGCACATATATTTCTTTCGGGTTATTGTTTGCACGAGTATTTAACAACGTATGCTATGTACTGTCTACTTTTTAAGGTCTTAGGAGGTCTTCATTTGTGTAGGGGCCCAGGGCCTACTTTTGCGTAAGGGCCCAGGTCCACAAGAAGTCTTAAGACGTCCTTGCACTGATTGCATTTATCGTGTGACTATGACATCAAATGTATTTGTGAACTGATAGGCTGGGAATACGTATTTATAGTTATCATGCGTCTATGACGTCACATGAATTTAGTCCATTCAATGGTCAACTCGTAATTGTATTTATCTTATGACTGTCAAGAATTAAGCCCCCTTTATGACGATTAAGGATGTAAAAATCTGCATTTCTTTTTTTTTTAAATATCAGATAAATCTTTTTAAATACTGCAGTAAATCAAATAAGATCATCATTCTCTCTCTCTCAAAGAAAGAAAGATTTTATATATTATTCTTCACACAAAGCGCGATAAATTTAAAAGTTGAAAATAATAAATAATAGTTCTTTATAGACATTACTTCCACCACCAGCCCCCCCCCCTCTTTATTTTAGTTTATTTCGTTACTTCCTTATCAATTTAATATATGAATACTAATCGAAGAAGATATAAAATTGTTTTAAAGAAAAAACATGAGGTAATATTACAGATGAAGCTCACATAAGCAAAATTATTCTTAAAGAACAAATAATATAAAACGAAATCGCCTGCAACATTACGTTAGCAATTTACGGAGGGGAAGGGGATATGGCTCTGTTCTACATTTGTCATTTTTTTTCGCGAAAGAGAAAAAACTTTTCATCTATATTTTATTCAACCCCTTCCATGTAATATTCGAAGATTAAAAAATGCTACACAGAAAAATTGCCAACCATTCTTCTTTTCTAGCTTCTGTCAGCAACAAAGTTCACCGAAGAGGTCGCTGGCGTAATTTATTAACCAAAAATGTTCTCGTGTCTGTGGGTGATAAATGTAAAAAGCCGTAAGGTGTAATTAGATCATATACCGGGGGGCGTGGCGTGTTCTATGCCTCACGCATGCCCAGAGCGACACCGACCGCGAATAATTCTTACAGCGGTTCGTGGAAGCTGATAATATTTTAATACGTTGTTTTGTCAAAAAGAGGAGAGCAGATCGTACTTTTTATCGTCGATTTTATTAACTTTAATATTTTATTTTTATTGACAATGTTGATCGGCAGACTATTTTTTGTTAATTTGATTTTTCATCTGATATGATGATTTGCAGAATATTAGAAATATGTTTTAAACAGTTGTGAGTAGATTAATTTCTAGTATTTTTAGTACAAGTTACATTTTTGATGATATAACGAGATTAGGAAAACATTCATTTCAGATTCATGCATGGTCAGTTAGAATATATATGACTCTATATATATTAAATAATACTTCTAAAGTTTTTTTCCTTTCAAACGTTCCAAACACAATTTATATCAAATTTTGCGTATCAGTTTTTAAATAAGAAGCTGGTTCCTCTTGATTTTAAATATCCATAATTATAAAAAGGGAAGTCCATTCTCGGAAAAGAATAAGTCGATGAAAAAATTTTCAAGACAAATGTAATGCCACCATAGTTATATTACATGATTTTCAAAGCGTTTAAAAAAGCCCCTTTTTTATTTAAATATGCAAACGAAGAATATTTTTTATATTACCATGAGCTGGAATTTCTTAAAAATTTTTGTACAACATTAAATTTATGAAAAATTTGAATTAATTGCATGTTAAAACCTTCTCATCACAAAATTGACTAATATGATACAAAAAAAATCTAGATATTTAAATTAATTTCTTTTCAATACGCGTCTTATATTTCCAACTACCGTATATTCCGGCGTAGAGAGCTCATTTTTAACAAAAAAATAAGATCAGAACTTATGGGTGCACGTCATCAGCCGGATATAAAAATGAGAGCTTTAAAAATAAAGAAAAGATGAGTTATATATATATATATATATATATATATATATATATATATATACTGTTTATTGTGAAAAGAAATGGCACACTTCTCATTATTGAATGAAGTTCATCCTATTCAACTTCCGTTATGTCCTCAGGCACACATCACACTGAACTCTGTTTCATCTTTTCGCTATCACTGCTGCTTCGATTCATAAATAAAAATTCAGTTCCATCCAGACTGTTAGATATACTATATTTTTTAAATGACTTTAAATTGCCCCCGGTTTAATTTCATTCCATACGTTTTATATTATCCTCTCACTCACTCTATTTAGACTTCTAAAGATAACAACATTGCACATGTACATTTCATTATACACCGGAATATACGGTATAAATCGTTTTGATGTACTGATCACAGAAAACGTATATCATTGAACTTTGAATGAAGAAAAAATTCCATTTTTATCACATAATCATCTAAAAATGGCATAATACACATTTACAAAATAATGACTCTTTTCCCTCCAGTTAGTTTGTTTTCTATTAATGTCGCCAGATGACGCTCTTCTCCATTTGCAATGTGCTTTTGTGATTTGCAGAGAATTCTAGTTTCAGCTTATTTCATTGTTGCAATTGTGTTCCAAATAGAAAACAATTTTCTAAAACCAAGAAAAGTCTTTAAATTCCTTTGTTCACCAAAATGTTATGAACTTTAATGCATTGTCTTTGATTTTTCGAGTCTTAATCTTAATTTTTCCAAGAGTTAAACAAATTTTCAATATTTAACTTCTGGACACGTAAAGCATTGATTTATACTCACTTTCTTTTAGATCAGAGGTTCCCAAACGTTTTGTCTCATAGACTCCTTTTGCTTTTTTTAAGATTGAAT
The DNA here is from genome assembly GCA_019973975.1 of Trichonephila clavata. NCBI lineage: Eukaryota > Metazoa > Arthropoda > Arachnida > Araneae > Nephilidae > Trichonephila > Trichonephila clavata. The sequence continues at coordinate 32,715 of BMAO01000640.1, read as the reverse complement.
TTTTACAAATTTATCTCTTTAGACAGCCGGTATAAGGCTGATATAGTTGCTTTAGAGGATTTAAATTTCGAACTGTAGTGAAGTAAAGTGTTTAAAACTTAAGAAACACACATGTTAATTAAATTAAAATTTAGTCAATACAAAAAAACTGACCAGCAAACAAATGTTTATAATAGGAGGGATGAATCTGGGGTTTCAAAACCAAATTTGTAACATTTGGCATCAATCTCTTTTTTTTTTTTTTTGTCAGGTTTAACAATAAATTCTCCTCGGTTGGTAGAGTTCAGTCTTTTTCTTTCTTTTTTTTTATTTTGGAAATTGGCAACTAGGCTGAAACTCCTCCTTAGGAAAATCAAAAACTTTCGAACAATGCTCCATAATTCGGGGAAAATAACGTCTTTTTAAAGCCATAATTGTTCTGACACCCGTTTCTAAACTTTACATTAAGATCTCCGTTACTGCCCATTTCAATCAGTTTCTTTCGTAATATGATATTTGTTTTTTTTTTCAATGTGACCATAAGAATTCATTGCCTATTGGGTTAATTCCCATAGTCAAAGCATTCTCAAACCTAGTTTCAAAATTTGAATAAAGGGCATTTAAATGTTTGACGTAGGTCAAGAGCCATTTTCCTGGCAGAAAATGGCATCCTAATTAAATTTGGTAAATGAACTTGTTAAAAGGGTAAATTCTGTTTTCCATTTGATTAAATTTTCTTTTAATATTACAGTCACGATGTGGTTTAATGAGAGTCACTATCATAAACAACCATTTACACTTCATGTGTGATCCCCCAAATTATTTTTTCACTGACGTGGACCCCTTGCAGATCGTCATAGACCTCCGGGGTTTGATATAGACCACCTTAGGAATCACTGTTCTAGATAGAATATACGAGACTGGAAGGATCATGTGTTCCACAATGTACTTACTTCTACATCTTCTGTAACCGCAATTTAGGAAAAGCATATATATAATTTTGTTCCCACAGTTCCAATATATTTTAAAACTTTGATTAAATACTTTTAACTTAATATCTGTTGATGCCAACTCACTGAAGTATACATTATTTCTGGTAATATTCAGTAACTATTGCACACAAAAATGTTTCTTAATTTCTTTTGTTTGTAGCTTTAATTCTTCGTCAACGGAAAAATTGCCAATGAACAAGGTGAAGAATTTACGTTTAATAATTTTGTCTGATTTGAAGCTATAATTAATAGTTAAAATTTCTTTTTGTTAAATTTTTATAAGCATTTATATTGACTAGCTTTTAGCGCCAGCTTTCGAAGTCACACGAAAGAAGGCTATTTGTGATGGTCCTAATAATTTTTAACCCCGGTCAAATTACAATTAAGTATTCTGCTCTCCAAATTTCCACACCTCGTAATCAAAAGGACTTTCAGTCTCAGAAAATATCACATGCCTTAGCCCCTCTACAAGTTTGGTTTTTAGTGGCCCCAGGGACGTTTTAAGGCATGGGGCCTCATTCACAATGTGGGGACCTCGTCTCGTTCTCAACTAAGCCTTAATATGATCACGAATTCGAATACTTTCTATGGTCAAATGTTAAATCCGGTTGTGTTCTTTGAAAAACTGGGAATTTTGGATATGTCAACTGGCTATATGTGATGACCGTCGTCCACGTATAGGCCTATCATCATACACCCATCATTACTCATTCAGTCAAACGAGGGCAGTCAGTCGGTCTGACCGTTTTGTGCAATTCAAAGTCATGCACAATTATTTGCTTCGGGTTATTGTTTATGCAATGCATATGTACTGTCTACATTTAAGGGTCATAGGTAGGGCCTACATTTGTGTGAGGGCCCAGGGCCTCAAGAAGTCTTAAGACGTCCGTGAGGTTTGCCATCCCGTGTTACATTTTCAATCCCGGGATTACATTATCCAAATCCCGGGATTGGTCCCGGGATTTAGGATTGGACTATTTATTAAAAATATTTACACATTAGCATAGTTAAAATTGCATAATAATACTGAAAATATAATTAAAATTGGTTTTAAATATTAATTTTGTTGAAACAAATAAAAACTAGACTTAATTCATCATAAAAAACAAATAAAAAATAGTACATAATGAAATTAAAAATATATTTCTTCATTTCTTGTGTTTCTGTTAATAAGCTTTAAAATAAACACAGCTGGTCCAGCGTTTCATCGTTCAAACGACTTCTTATTTTTGTTACAAGTTGTCCTTTCGAAGAAAATGCTCGTTCAGATTCTATACTAGTTAATGCTACGTCATTTAATTGTTGTACATTTTTTTCAGGCAGTCACCACGTCTCCCTCCATTTTCAAAAGAGAGACAGTTTTTTTTCTAGAGTTTTTGATGACAGAGTGTCTCAAATCTAATAGACTGCATTGGTGCATATACCTCTTTGATAACTTTATCTAGTTCTTCTGATACATTTTATGGTTTTTGTGTACAAATTGATCCAGTTATTGAATCAGAATGTGAATCATTTTCAAGTGTTACCTTATTTGAAATAGAAGATCCAGCTTCATGAGCTGTTAGTAATGCGATGGGATTTGAAGAGTCTCATCTCTTTCAAGCAGGTCCGCTATTAATTAACTGCATTTAATTGAAGAAGGAACTGTGACAAAATCTATTCTTGCAATGTTGCTTATATTATTGTGTAAATAATGCAGTTAGCCCCCTTAGATATCTGTGCGACGTTCTCCCATACGAAAAATGAGAGCTGCATATATTTTTTTACTTCTAGAACTTATAATTGCCAAAAGAATTCTACGTACATATTTGATAAGCAAAATATAAATTTCTAACAATTAAATTCTTAGAAAATTTTGATGAGAAAAAAATTTTAAAATATATAATTCAGACAAAAATTAAATCCCGGGATTTCGGAATTAGAAAAAACACCGGAATCCCGGGGCTTCAAACCCTAGCTCGACAGAGCCCCATGACTCGACAGAAATGACGCCGGACACGAGTTCGCGAGCAGCACCCCTCGGGTGCTCTAAAAGAAAAAAAAATAACCAAAAAATGTCGAACTGAACCATTTTGTAGAAACATTATTCATAAGTTTTGGAAATTACATTGATCAGAATTATATGAAATAAATAAATGTATCAGTATATTTGATATTTGGAGAGGACATTGAATAACAAAATTTTTTTTTATATATACTTTCATTCAGCTTTTTATTTTCAATCACGTACAAAATCTTCACTAATTACTTTTCAGAAACTATTTTTATTGCAGTCAAATATTAATAAGTTTAAAATACGTGTAATTAATTTTTCTGGGGACTCTTTAAAACTTATTTTAAAAATCCCATTAGCGAGTGTGACTTCGAATTTAAACCTGTTTGACGCAATTTTCTATTCATTTCATGCTTGGTAGATTCAATCTTATAATTATGCTTATTACTTTCTCATATTTAATCAACTCTAGAGATAAGTGAATCCCGAAGGGGAAAAAAAATGCTTTCTAAGCGAGGAAACATTCGATAAAGACAAATAAAAACAAAATTATTTCATTTTTAAAGCAATTAAATTTTTAACACTTTAAAATCGGTTATTAATTTAATCACTCTATACTGCATGGTAAATAGTTTTAATAGATTTTGGACTGACAGCGAAAACTCATCGTATTTATCTTATATTAAAAATATAAAACATTATCCTCATTTATCATGAAGTACAGAAAAAATGTTTCAGTGTTTTCCAAGTTCATTTATTACTTGACATTTATACAATATTCTCTTGCTAACAAATTAGTCTTTTGATTTTTGATGAATATCACGATGGCATCTTCCATTAAAGTTCATAATTTAAGAGATAAATGGGACTTATCAAATGAGAGGATATTTTCTTTTATCATTATATAGATGAGTGGAAATTATTTTTTTAAAAAAAACCCATTTTATGGTAATAATATTTGACTACTGAATGATCGATTGCGAATGTCGCCCTTAAAAACAGCTCGCGTGCGTGTTTATTAGCGTCGCGCACTCTGAAGACAACACAAGGATTATTCACAACGGATCCCGTAATTTTAAGCCACGGTCAAATGACGAGGATGACACCCCACTCTCAAAACTGCCACATTACACCACAGTTGACAGCTGAATATTCTTGAAAAGGATTATGAGATGGCTTCAATACATTCAAAAAGTGGCCTAAAACTATTTGATTTTATCTAAAAGTTAAAGTTATATATATACTAGCTGTTACCCGCCCGCTTCGCTGGGTATTTCATGATGTTTTATAAATTTTTACTGCTTATATATATGTATAAATTATTGATATCTAAGTCCTAGCATTAAGAATTCGATTGTATTGAAAAATATACTTATACCTGTAACTGTCACCTGTTGATAAAAAAAAAGGGCAGAACTCATCTAATTTGTATTTTCTAAAAATCTCTAAAATTGAAGCATAGAATGATGTTTGCTCTTTCGTAACTCAAAAACCAAGTGGATTCCCGCAAAACCAATTTTCGGTGGATCTCTACTCCGTAAATTGAACATGCAAGCCAAATTTCAAGTCTAAATCTAACAGAAAAAAGCAAAAGTTTTACTATAAATATCCCCGTAATCCCGTTGAGAGCCGTTTTCCAAAATTACCGCTCTTAGCGGATTTCAATTCAACAAAAAAAAAATGCAAACCAAATTTCATTATTATAGTCCTTGTAGATCGAAAAAAGTAATTTTTTTTGTCAATACGTCCCAGTAACCCCCCAGAACTTGATTTGCTTAAAATTTTATTTTTAGTGGTCCCTATTCAACAAAAGAAACATGCTTAACAAATTTCAAGTATATGGGTCTAACAATTAAAAACAGGAATTTTTTTCTGTAACTCCTCTTGACCCCTCGCAAACATCTTTAGTGGTCAATTTTCATTTTACTCTTTGTTAGAGAAACTCTATTTCATGAAAGGAACATGCCTACCAATTTTCGAGCAGGATGATCAAGTAGTTTAAAAATGGAAATATTTATCGATTACGCCTCTTAATCTCCCGAAATTAAACTTGGTAGTTGATATTCGCGAAACCCATTTTGTAGCGGTTCTCTACTTTACGAAAGGAATCTGCTTATCAAATTTCAAGACTGTACGTCTAACAGTTTAAAAATGGGGATAATTGTCTATAACGCCACTTGAGCCCCCGCAACGCCACTTCTGGGTCTGTTTTCACAAAACCCATTTTGTAGGGGAATTGCACTCTATGAAAGGAATCTGCTTAGCAAAATTTGAAGACTGTGCGTCCAATTAATTAAAAATGCAAAAAAATTATCAATAACGCCCCTTGAACCCCCGCAACACCACCTAGGGGTCGATTTTCACAAAACACATTTTGCAGTGTATTTCTATCTTATGAGAGGAATCTGCTAACCAAATTTCAAGACTGTGAGTATAATAGTTTAAAAAAAGAAATAATTATTTATATCTGCCCTTAACCCCCGCAACACCCCTTGGGGGTCAATTTTCTCCAAAACCCGTTTTGTAGCGGATATTTACTCCATGAAAAAACATTCCTACCAATTTTCAAGCAGGTAGGTCAAATAGTTTAAAAACGAAAATATTTATCTCTTACGCCACTTATTCCCCTGCAAAGCCACTTAGAGGTCTGTTTTCACAAAACCTTCTTATAGCTGATCTCTACTCTATGAAAGAAATCTCTTTATCAAATATAAAGACTGTGCGTCTAATAGTTTAAAAATGGAAATAATTATCTATAACGCCCCTTAAGTCCCCTCAACGCCACTTGGGGGCAATTTTCACGAAACCCATTTTTAGCGTATCTCTACCCTATGAGAGGAATCTGCTTACTAAGTTTCAAGACTGTACGTCTAATAACTTAAAAATAGGAATTTATAACGCCCCTTAAACCCCCCCCGAACACCCTTGGGGGTCAATTTTCCGAAAACCCATTTTGTAGCGGATATTTACTCCAGGAAAGAAACTTACCTACCAATTTTCAAGCAGGTAGGTGAAGTAGTTTAAAAACGGATATATTTATCTATTACGCCCCTTAATCCCCCGCAACGCCACTTAGAAGTCTGTTTTCACAAAACCCGTTTTGTAACTGATCATTATTCTACGAAAGGAATCTATATATATTAAAATTAAAGACAGTGCGTCAAATAGTTTAAAAATGGAAATAATTATCTATAACGCCCCCTAAGCCCCTGCAACGCCACTTGGGGGTCGATTTTCAGCAAACTCATTTTGTAGCGGATCTCTACTCTCTGAAAGGAATCCGCTTACCCAATTTCAAGATTGTACATCAAGTAGTTTAAACATGGAAACAATTATTATTAAAGCCCTTAACCCCCCGTAACCCCCTTGCGTTTCGAATTTCGGAAAATCCTTTCTTAGCTGATGTCTACTCTATCAAAGGAACATGTCTACCAAATTTCAAGTCTGTAGGTTGAATAGTTTTAGAGAGATTTCGTGATTAGTCAGTCAGTCAGTCAGTGAGTTGAGTCGCTTTTCTCCTTTATATATATATATACAGCTTTTTGTGGGACACAGCGCAACAAATGCTACTATCCCCTTATCTATAAGTAACATTCTTTTGTTTGTTATCTGTTGAATGCTTATATTAAAGAGTTAATCTCAACGTTAAATATAAATTAACAACACCGTTATGATAATAATCAGATCAAATAATAAATAATCCCAGTAATAAGAAACAGCATAATAATAAGTGATATAATAATAAGAAACCGTAACAACATAATATTAAGAAATTATAATACTTACTTAAATAGTAAAATACTCAACGTTATAAATAAATAGAACAATGATTATGATATTTTGACGATCAATAAATCAGTAAAAAAAAAATGTTTCAAGAAGTATATACAGATTAAAAAAAAAAAACATTACACAAACAAACACGCGCGCACGTGTGTGTTTGTGAATTACTATAATAATCGAAAGATTATTTTAAATTTATCAGTTTTTGAAATGCCTCCTGTAAAGTATATTAAAATCTATCACTGATACGTAGACGAAATATCGGAGATAGTTTTTAATTATTTATCCTGTACAGTTCAACTACTGTACCAAGTGATTCTGAGACGTTTTTCGTCCACCTTTCCTTTTTTCTCCCAGAAAAATTTTATCCGACTATTTTATGACTATTCTTGGTACACAGTTATACTACAATTAAAGTTGAAGGAGGAGAAAAAGCTTGTAGTATTGCTTTTATTGCAAAACTGCTAAGAAAAAAAAACTGAGTCTGATGGAAGTCTTTTTTTTTTGTATATAATCACATAAAATAGTAAATTAATTCAATTAAAAGTATTTTTTGGGGCCGTGGGTAGCCTAGTGGTTAGAGCATTGGACTCCGGACTGGAAGGCCAGGGTTAGATGCCCGATGCCACCAAATGCCCGCCGAGTATATACGGAGAACGTGCTCGTTAAATCAGTGGGTCCGAATGGTGTCGCCATCTATCGTGTTTTACCGAGCAAAATCACACTGTCACCTTCATGGGGGCACAAAAGCTTAGGCTAACGACAGGCGTAAAATTCTAGCCCTTAGCCGTGTTGAATTTCGTGGACCTTGATCTGATGTTACTGTCGATCAGGTGACATAAGCAACAACAGAGTGTTTTTTTTAAATCAATAACATGTATAAAAGAAACAAACATGGTGGATTCAATGCATGCGTGTAAGGAAATATTTCTTTGGATGATTTCGTTGTGGTTTATCTTCTAAAGACGCTGTAAATATTCAACCATATAAAGAGATCAGTCTTCAAAGAAGTGGATATACAGAACGTTAAAGAATTATAGTTCAACGAGACGATTATTTATCATTTATTTATTTGTTCTACGTATGTGTGAACTCTGAATTTGTGCTATGGTGTGGATTTATATGTGAGGGTTAATTGTTTTCCAACAAAAGAAACCTATTATAGGAGAGAAAGAGAAAGAATTTCTGAGAATGTTATTTCTTTTTGCTACACAATTTTATTGGGATAATTAAATTAAATGAATGAAAGAATCGCAACAAATAAAAATAATAGTCCAACACCCTATGTAGAAAGGAAAATTACTTGAGAAATCGTTTTATATTTAACCATTTAATATTGCGATTCTGTCATATGTATATTTATATCAATTATAATTATTTAAAATTGTAATTATAAAAAGTAACTAAAATAAAAAAATTTCTTTGTTAACCTAAGTAGGAATTGACTTAATTTTTTTTATTTATGTTTCTTGTTATTGTACTATTTATACCTTTTCTGAGACACAAAGTTAACCAATGAATGCAATCATTTTAGAAAAGTGTGACACTCTGATCTCCCGCACTTTCACAACGTGGTCCTCGAGCCGAAACAATTGTCCTCCCCTGGATTAGAATGTATCTACAATTAGAAAGCTAAGAGAGCACGCAGATAAATTTTTCATATTAACAAATATCGAACACATTAGAACATTGATATTTGAAACATATTAGAAACCAGTAGCATGTTTCAAAAGATCGGTTGTGAAACCGAAAGTTACAGAGCATATGTTTATATATCCGACAGGGGATCAATTGCAAGGTATTTAAAAAATAAACTTGCTCCGTTTATCAATGCATCGAGGCTGGCAGCACCATTTTGTTCTGTAGTGTCACGTGATAGGAAATATTCATAGGTGCCAAATTAAAAAGTCAACCCCACAGTTCGTGCCCAACTTCTCCAGACTTACTAATCTGCGGACAAGAGATTTCATCCTGCTTAATGGATGCCCTCACTCCGTCCACAATACGGAATGTTCAAACAAATGCATCCTTTAGGAGAGAGATAATGGGAAACAATTAAAGGGACCATGGTTCGCGACTGCCCAAGCATGACGTAACTTACAAGATAGCAGATCGTTTGAGGGCTCCTGATTGGAGGAGATGGTCTTTTACCTTGTCGCTTGGCATCTGGAAGAAGCTCTCCTGGGGCTTTGTCACAACTGACTAATCTGAGCGAACGTGCGTGTAAATCTGATCTGTCGTTGCTGTTCTGGTAATTTTGTCTGATGCTCGGACATTTTGTTTCTTTGAATGAACTTGACAGAGAGATGTTTCGCCTTGTGTTTGTCTGATTGTTTGAGACTTCTCACTTTTGTTACATGGTGGCATAATTTGATGTTTTAAGTCTTTAAAAGGAAGTCACGTTATATATCAATAATAATAACAAAAAGAAGGAATAGGGAATTTCCATGCTGCGCCTTATCGTTTCTAATTTCGACTTTTCAGTTTTTGAAGTATTTAGTCTTACGAATGAAGATGTGTTAAAAAAAAAGATGTGTTTTGTTAGTTTTCTCATTTCTGACATTTTTGCAAGTCTGTTGAGTGAGTGTTTTTATTAATGTCGCACTATAAGGTAACACGAGGGCTATTTGCGGTGGACCTCATAATTTTGAACCTTGGCCAAGTGAGGAGGACGACAGCACCTGAGCGGGCAACCCCTTTCCGAACTACCACAGCACGCCAATGGAAGATTTTTTAGCCTCGAAAGATTTAACGTCCCTAAACCTCTCTACGTGGCGTGTCCTCAGTGGCACTAGGGCTCAAACTCATGAAAAGCCAGCCACGAGTTCGTGACCATAACCACTAGGTTACCGCGGTCGCAGTAACGTTTGAACAAAATACTATTTGAAGCTTGAAAAAATGCTGTGGTAGTGCCAGTTGCCTGACTGAAGCCAGCAAAATTCATCGCTACAAAGGACTAGAAGCACGCCTGCCGTTAAAGTACGCCTTTTGAGCACCATACAGGTGACAGTACGATTTAGCTCGATTCCATGCCAAATTTGAGGGAGAACACTTTGGAGGTGGTCAGGGGCCTCCCACCTCTTTTCCTCTTCCACCCACCTCACTGTTTCCTACACTCCTCACTTAACTGTGACTGAGCATGCCATGGTTTCCCGCCTTCCTAACCCAACTGAAACTTTACAGCCCTGCACCGAGACAATCTGACTGTAAACAGGAAGGACCGATCGGACTGAAGGTCTTTGTTCTCACCCATCCGCAGCACCTTCAAAGGTGTAATTTTCAATTATCCCCGCATTACTTCTTAAAATTATGAATAAATTAATTGTAAATATTTTCTGGAATATAAAAATCTGCATTATCTCCATCTCTGGCTTTTACTCGAACTCAAACAACGGCATCACTCACGATAGGACTTGCTGCTCGACCCCCATGCCGCAAAGGGGCACAATACATTTACAAACATCCATGCCTTCTCCGGGATTGAAATCCAGGCCCTACGGCACAGCATGAAAAAATGTTTGAAGTTTTAGCATAAATTTGTATAACTTCATAATTTAAAAAGTATGAATAAATAATTGAAGTAACGAATATTTAATTATAGTTATGATTAAAACTTATAAGCTACTTTAATATTAACATCCTTAATCAACGCTAATTTCAGACTCTTGAAGGTCTTTTGTGTTAATATTCTTAAGTAAAAGGTTTTTTAAGCAATAAATTAGGAACTGTATTTCATTAACGTTTAAATTATTGATTTTTAAATCTATTAATTTCAATAAAAAAAACCTAAGGCACTTTAATTTTTTTGGTTTTTTTTTCTTTTGATATCTATCTATAAATACAAAAATTGGTTTATAATGACCTCAAACTTCATTAAAAATAAAGACAGAACCTTCGGGGAAAAGATTAAAAACGAAAAAAATTACTTAAAATATTTTCCCACTAGCATATACACTTTTATTCTCGAAATTCTAGGTTAAGGGTAAATTCTCTTTATACGCTGATAGCTATCAACGTTTCGCATAATTTTAAGAATTTCAATAAATGTACTATAATTTTATTTTTGAAGGTCAACTATGCACTTTGAAATGGTTAGGAGACAAATTCATCCCAGCTATATAAGAGGTGTAATTTTGAATAACCCCAATCCATTGTTATTAGCGGGCATTGTTACCTTTTAAAGCGATCTCAGCCATGAAAGCTCGAGCTCAGATTTGATAATTATTACCATCACCACTATTGTCTTTATGGGGAAATTTATTGCATTCCTTGGCATAATATATAATCAAGCTTAATGGGTCGTTGAGTCTAATGAATATCTTTTGTAATTTTAATTTTGTTTATTTGAGATTAGAAAAGGTAAAAGAACTTTATACAAAGTATCAAAATAAATTTATATGAGTTATATTTATACTGAAATAATTTCTGGTTGGTGATGCTATAGATATAATAAGCATTGTACTTTGTTCTCAAGAATCTTAACAGCATGTTTTCACTGAATGGTTTCAAGAATACAAAATTTTTTGTAAAAATGTAAAAGTTTATTAGTGAAAGTGAATGCAAACGTTTAAAAAAAGATTTTTCGTTAATGTAATAGTAAGTTTTCTAATAATTTTTGCTTACAAAACTATAAAAAATATTTAAATCAGTTTATAATTTATAGTAAATCCATAAATAAACAAAAAATAGTTTGAGTTGATTTGTCAAAAATCGGGGTGGAATATCCGCAGCATTATTTAAACGAACACTGAATTTTATTATAAGTGATATTTTAAATATTTAATATATTATTAAATTATACAGAAATTGTGTGGATTACTTTAATAAATTTTATTTATTATAGCACAAGGATGTGTAAACAATTTTTTTAAAAGTTAATTAAGGATATTACATGAAAAAATATGTTATGCATTCGAAACAGTATTAAATTTGATCAATATTTTTTATATCTTTACTCAGCGAATTACTAAACATTTATAGAAAATTTTGAAAATATTCCATATACTGAATTCTTTGTATGAAAAACCTTTTTTTTACGTAGTACTCAAAATCTTTCTGTAAATTTTACTTCACAGAATTTTGCAATTTTTCTCATCTAAAATAATAATTGTAATTCTGAATCACTGTCGAATGGAAACACTGAAATCTAAGTGACTATTCTCACACACATTTTTCAAATTCCCACATAATTCTGTGTGAGGACATGGAAACTCAACAACCGTTCTTGCTCTGCACTATGGGTGTAAAATTCAAAGCCTAAATTGGCCTAACTTTAGTTGGGCCACACACAAAAAAAATCACTATTCATAGAAACGTAAGTTTGTTTAGAATAAGACATTATAAAAAACATAAATAAAAGAACATGAAAAATTTAATCTTCATGCCCTGAGACTGTCATCTCTTCTCTCTGCTACTATCTTTCTTTTTTCGGGAGAAATTTAGATTTCTTATTATATATATTATAGTGTGCAAATATACTCGCCGGGCCACGAGTTGGACGCAACTCTTCTACGTTATTGATTGCTATCTATATATAAAATTTTCAGTAATTAAGATGCATATTCGTTGTTTTTTGCAGTCAAGAGAAGCTTTTATCGAAATTTTTCAAATGCAAAATAGGAGCATTAGTGCTTAATAGGTTTTCCTTTCATGATGAACCTCGAAGATTTTTATCATTACAATTTATATTATTCGAAGTCACGATCTTTGTATTTCATTCTGTAAAAATAAGTTTAAGTTTTCTTCACTTTATACAAATGTGTAACTGCTGTAAAAATTTATCATAATGTGGATAAATAAAAAAAACATAATCAGGGTTTTCACAATACAATTAAAAAGGATACAACCAATGGTTTCTTTGGTAAAAAGAAAAAGAAATGTAAAGTGTTTTATGAATTTTAAATTTGAGCAATACCTTTTGATGAATTCTATTCTAAATTAAGCCAAATTAAGAGAAAAATATAATGAGAGGGCTTTAATATATCGCACATATTGTAATATAAATTGTGGTCCTCTCATCGGTGTGGAAATTCAGAGAGGGGGTACCAACTCATTTGTTGTCCTTGTCACTTGACCATGGTTAAAATTACGAGGTCCATCGCCAACAGCTCTCGTGTGGCGTTATAGTGAGAATTATTAAAACTAACTTTCTGATCTAAAATCCATTCGAATCAGGCAACATGTGAGAAACGCAACTTTTTTGTAATCAAAATAAATTTCTTGCCAACAGTTTTAAAGCTACCTTCACATCACAATAGACATCAAGATACAAATCCTGAATTATTTAAACCAAAAGACAATTAAATAACAATATCATATTCAGTATACGTCACTTCGTTCATAATCGGATCATTTGTTTCTGTTTGAACAAACTATGCCTCATGAATTCTATTAATATCCAGAGTCCTCTAATCACATCTCCGACTGTATCGGGTTTAACGTTGAAACATTCAACATCTTACAACTACATTGTAATATTATCTCATCTCTAAAAAAAGAAAGCTTTGGGGTTGGGCTAACCATTCCTCCGGAACCGCATCCACTGTTGGAAACCAAACCTATTGCCTACTAATAAACTGCAGGTGCAAGTCTAATCCTATTTCAGAGGAACGTTAATGTACGATCTGGGGTCTGTCTGTCCCACCCTTGCCAGAGGCACATCATTGCGTAGGTGGCAAGGTATAACTAGTTACCCGCGATTTCCGAACAGGTCAAGCGATATTAGATAAAAAGTGGGGATGTTTCTCAGCTAACTGCTTGTTCGATGAGATAAAGTCGTGAAGAGCAATTAATTGAAGGAATGGAAACCCAATGGTTGATACTTGAGGGTTGAGTATTCGAGATAATTTCGCATTAAGTCGATGTTAGTTGGATGCTGAGTTGATATTATAGTTGTCCGTGATACATCTTCCAAAATTTAATAAAATATATCTTTAAAAGTTTGACAAATTATGTTATAGGATATGGCATGATAATTTGAGAAGTATCATTGTATTCCTGAAGATTCTTCAAAATCGGGTCTTAAAAAGGAGTATTTAATGAGAAAAATATGAAAAAAGGAAAAAGTAAATAAGAAATAAATATATCAAGAAATGTAAAAGAAATTTTTGCTTCATTCAGTAGTGATATTTTTTAAGATAAGTTGATAACTGTATTATTACTTTAACACTTGACTTAAATATAAAAAAAACCTTCGCAAACCTTAGAGCAGTGCTTCTCAAACTTTCAGTATTTACGACCCAATTTTTAATCATAGTTTTCATCGCGGCCCCTACAATAACAATGTATTGAATGCAATAATAACGTACTCTGACGCTAAAGCTACAAATATGACCTTAATTATGAACCGTACAAATGATCAAGTTAAATATTAAATGTTGTATGTGTTATTTTTAAGTAATAGATAAGTTAAGTAAGTTACTTTTTTATGTTACTTTTCCTTTCAAATTTTTAAATATGAATAGAATGCAATAAACATGTAACGTTTGTTCGTTTTTTATTATGTCAGAATGCATTTTGTTTAGCTTTCTTTCAGTAAATTAGTAATTTTTTTAAAATAATTTTTATTTTCGTCTTTTGAATATGCTCGCGCCCTCTACGTATGATTATCAGGCCCTCCGAGAAGGGCGCGCCACACAGTTTGATTGAGTGAGTGAATATAAACGTCGCACTATTCAGCTACTCGAGGGCTTTTAGCGACGGACCCTTAATTCTGAACCATGGTCAAGGGATGAGGACGACACCTGAGCTTGCACCCCCTCTCTTGACTACCGCATCACACTTACGGGTGGACGTTTGAGCTCTCGACAGATTTAACGCGCATCGTTCCCCTACACGGCGGCCCACAGTTTGAGAATCACTGCCTTAGGGGGAAATTGATTGCAAGAACTATAACAAAATAGGATCAACAAATTCGTCAAAAGGTTAGTTAATAACTCCATTGAATTGAGACGAATTGGTTCAATCACAATTTGGTAAGATTTTAACTCATCTGAGGTTTTTGAATATTAAATCCTCTGTAATGGAAATAAAATAAGATAGCTTTCAACTTGTATATTCTTTTTTTCTTTGAAAATGTCTTATATTAAAACATTATAATACATTGTTGGCGGCTCCGAAATGCGATCAAGATTTATCCAATCCAAATTTATCAGAAAACCGCTTGAAATAATTAAAAGTTTTCTTTTTTGAATCGAGGAAGACTATTAACTCAGTTTTGAACCATTGTTACATGCCTCGGGATTGAATGAAAAAGCCGTGTCTGATTTTTATCGATTATAAAATTTCGGCGCACACTTAAATTTAAATTCTTTCGAATTCTAAATCAATTTTAAATTAACTTTTTCCTCTTAAATCTATCGCAAAAAATGATTTTCGTAACATTTTTGTGTTAGTAGTTATTTTCAAATAAGTTTAAGTAGCAGACACATATTAAGGAATTCTAATTCAAAAATAATTTAAATAAGATTTTTTATTAAAAAAATGCTTAAAAAAATGTGTAAAACTTAAAAGTTCGAACTTCTGTTAAAAATAAGGTAGAAAGCATTAATTGTTAGCACTTAAAATTATAAGTTGTCAGGTGTTCTATTTTTTTTCTCTATATTTAAAATTTCTTATTATTTCACTTCCATTTATCTTCACTAGATGGCGTAGTACAAAATTGCGTATCCTGAAACCGAACTTTCCAGGAGGAATATCAAGCCTTGTGTGTGTGTGCCAAGTTGTTCACGCGCGCACATACACACATTTGTTTTTACAGAGTAAAATTACAATTAAAAATATTTGATACATCAACATAAAACTCGTGTTTAAATTTTAGAATTTTCTCCTTATTGCAGATGTATTACTTTCTTTAACATATGTATTCAGTCCGCAAGTATGTATTTGACTCTATAAGTTTAGAATAACATTTATGAAAGCAATAAATACATTTAAGGTTAAACATTCAATAAAGTGGGTTTTTCTTGAAGAAAAAAAAAAAGGTCTGTTTTTATTTTCGTGTATGGGCACAACTTTATATAACTCTATGTTAATCAAAGATCTAAAACAGAATCAACGAAAATATATTCCAATATTATTCTTGATTAAGCACTTTTAAAAATGCATCTGCTTCTTTTTACATTTTTAGTCATTTGGAAGTGCGTTTGAATAATAGACAAATGAATCAAGGCAGGATCCGGGTTACGTTAGTTTACAATAACTACTGGAAGGCACTTTGCATTTTATAATCGCAAGTATTAACTGGGAATTTAAACAACTAAAAAATAAAAAAAATATTTTAAATCTTTGTTTTTTGAAAATTTTTAGCGAATTTAAATGTAATATTTTCTGAATTTTTATTTATTCATTGAAACACACACACACACACAAAATGGTTCGTGAGTAAATTTTTTTTAAGTAATCTGAAAATGGATACATATTACAAGCGTATATAGTTCTGAGTGGACCCTGTATCAAAATTCCTTCGAGACTCTTTTTCACATATGAAAGCCCTGTAGTTACTCATGTTGCCCCCCCCCCCCTCATATCAATGATATTGCTGATACGCCTCTGATACGTATAAACGTGCGGTTTAAGAATTTCTCTCTCCGAAAAAAAAGAAAGAAGGGGTAAAAATAAACAAAGAAAACTACCGGGTTTTTAATGAATTGACTGTCTTTTGACGAAGAGATGCTTGATTTAAAAAATACCCGCTTGCTTCAGTCATGCTTATTTTTATTTTTTTAACATCGAACTTCGAATTTTAAAAAGATTATTGGCAAATGGCCGAGCAGTTTTAAACTTTGGTCAAGTGATGAGAAATAAAATTGAGTGAGTATCTCACTCTCCAAACTTCCACTCCCCCCCCCCCCGAACGTTAGGACTTTGAGCCTAGGCAGATTTAACGCTCATCAATTCCTCTATCCGACGGCTTTTCAGTGGCATCATTAGTCAAAGCCAACCCTCGACAGAAAGAACACTGTTCACGAGATAGCGACAACGTCCCGCAATCTCTTTACCGTCGAAAAGCAAATATTGTGTGTTCAAACATATTTATTTATTATTCTATAAATAAATAAAGTATCGTAAAATTACATCTAACGATATTTTACTTTTTAATGGAGTACGAATTTTTATGACAAAACCATTTTACGAGGTTTAACAAGGACATACATATGTCTTATGTATAAGTCAGTTGATTGAAGATATATCAATGAATTATTCCATAAAATTTCAACAATGGGTCGCGACAAAAGTTTGTCTAACACCGTGTTTGTTTTAAGTCGATGCACATAATAAAAACTTCGAAATTTTTTTTTCACACAGAAGAAATATCCTAATTTTTTAATGTTAATAACATATGCTTTATAATTCATGTGTTGTTGTATTTTACAATTTAGACATTCTACAAGAAGCTCATTTGTTCTTTTTCCTATGCAAAGCAGAAGAGTACATTTGGAATCATACAAGAGAAGACGAAGTCTGGTTATAAATACAGAGGGTTTTTCCGTCGCGGAGAATTTACCGCCGTCCCTTAAAGAAATGTCAATGTATACACACACATAGCGGAAAAATTTCCGTCGCCATCGTGCAAGTAGGCTGTATTCGCTCTACAGCAGTAGTGTACACAAGGGGAAGGACGTGGGGGCGGGGGGGGGGACTCAACAACCCCCTAAAAAATCTATGGATTTTTAATTTTTGCTATGGAGATTATATGTTGGGGATTTCGGCAAGTGTTTTTTAGAATGAAACCCCCCTCCCCCCGACTTCCTTAAGAGTAATCTCTACGCTGTAATATCTTCTTCATATTTATAAGCTAAATATAGCTAATTAAAGCCTTTAGTGAAAGATGATATTGTTACATAATTTCATATAAATGACGTAATTGTAAAAGCCATATATGTACACACACACATATATATATATATATATATTTGTTAACAAATTCATACTTTAAGTATTTTTTTCCTTCTAGTACAATTTTACAAATGTAGTAAATAATATAAATTTGAGAATTTACCACAATTTAAAATATTTTAGTTAACTATATAATCGAGAGATTAATTTTATAAATAAAATAAAACACGCATAAAAAACACACTTTGTGAACAACGTTAAAAAATAGTCTTTTCGAAATAACTAAAACTTAAAAATATTGGAATTGAAAAAAAAAAACAGAAAGCATAAAATTCTTTTGAATATTCCAGTAGACATAAGAATTACAAATGTTGCTTGTTTTAAAAAAAATATTTTTCTCCATTTCGAGGGCTGCATCAGAATCGTTAAGTATAAAATATTCCTTGCCTATTTACATGACTTACCAAAATTATGTTATTTGTTTTTTGATTGTCGTTGATAAAATTCTTTATTTTAATAGTATACAAAACACTTTTGTTTGAATGAACAGAATAATAATTGTTTAGTAATATTTTTTTTCATACAAAACCAATTTAAACACTCGTTTATAATTTGTTTGGATGTGAAAAAAAATAATTTAACTTATTATTTAAAAGAATTCGAATTGTCAAAAACAATTCTATATTTCCCCCTCAAATAATTTTCTTTAATGTATAACAAGTGTATTTTCAATGGTAAACATTTTAAAAATCTCTTAACTACAAAAAGTTTCTACATGCATCATTATCTAGAATATATATATTTTTAAATAACAAATACTTTATGTGCTATTTACTTAAATTTTTCTTTTAATATCTGATCCGATATATTTATCTAGCACAATACGACGCAATTTATGTAACAATAAAACTTTCTTTCATTCAAAACATTTTTTCTTTATTCTTTAAAAGATTTTAAATTCCTTTTTTTTTTTGCTTGCAATTGCAAACTAATTTTTGTTATTGAATTTGCACTTTACGGAAGTAATAAATACAGAGAGAAGTACAAAGATATAGAAAAGAAAAAGAGAAGTTTTCTTCTTTATATAAATTCCTACAATTCAATAGCTGAAAGAAAATTCATTAAACGTTATAATCCATTTAAAATCAGATAACTACTAAAATAAAACCAGAAAGAAAAAATCCAACAAAAATACTATTGAAACTTAAAACCTGCTTGACAGTGAAAAAAACAGAAGAAAATGTGTGTGTGCTTCTACTTTTTAACAAAAATTTAACATTATAGTTTCTTATGATTTATGTATCGACCAAAATTTTTTTTATACAGAAGTAAGAAATTACTTAGCGATAAGTATAATAAATCGAGAGGTAAAGTAACAAAGAGACTGATGTATTTATTTATTTTTAAAGATTTTTGTAAGAAAATTATCAAAAATATAATGTAAAAATATTATTTGAGGGATTTATTTCTATATATGTATATCTATTTCTGTTTGTAAAATTATAAATCGAGACAGTAAATGTTATGTTGCTTCAGGCGATCTCTTATTTACATTTATTTTCAGTAAAATGAAAACTATAATTTGGATTATTTCAACTACATTAAGTTTATGTATCAGAAAGCAATTTGTTAAGTACTTTGCCAATATTGTTATGTTTTTTCTTCTAGTTCTATTAGAGCTCGATATAAATTTTTAGCTAGAGCCATTTTGCGAGGACGGGGCATTTGATTAATGAAGTTCTGGTTAGACGACCAGAATTGTGTAGTAATATTACGTTGTGCCGTAATGTTACGGTTAGTTGTGCAGAAATATTACGTTTAGATACATAAAATATTGTTTAAAAAAAAGGTTTCCTTTGACACATTTTCTTAAATGCTTTAAAATTTTACTCATAAAACTTTAACATTTTTAGCCATTGTGGTTTATATAATATCTTTATTCATTGTACAAGAATTCCAAAACTACTGAAAATAAATTCATATGGAAAACGGCTTTTTAAGCAATTGTTCAGAATTCTCTTCGGTGGTAGGCCCTTTAAGCATTTTCTTTTTAACTTAAAAATTACGCTCTCAGTATCTCAATTACTTGTTGTAAAAATGAAAAAAAAATTCAGGATTTTACTAGAAATTTTTCATTCCATTTCTAAAAGGGCTTAAGAACTCAAAAAAAAAAAAAAATCTTGTTATGAAATAAGTTTTTCCTGAATTTTTTTTAAAGATAGGTAATTTTTACAACTCCTTATTCCGATTTAATTTGTGTGAATTTAATATTAAATTATGTATAATACTCATTATTTAGTGCAATTTTATTTCCTCTGTTTTTGCTCGAATACTCCATGTTTACCTCGATTTAAAATATGAGCATTTTAGGCAAACTTTTTTTCATTCACTTAAACAATAAAATTTGAGAGTAATAAAAACGAATTATTTCACTTCTTGAGAATTATGTTCGAGTTAAGATTACGCAAACAATCTAAATTTAAAGCTCATTTTTTTGGAAAACTCCTTGGAAAGAAATTGTTTATACCACTTTATTTAAAAATAACCCCATCACACAAAGCCTTCATATTTCAATGAATAAAAATATTAAAATGGGATTACATTAAATTAAACCTGTAGGATATACTGAGCCATTAAAACTTAATTTTTCCTTATTTAAGTAAGAATTGAAAAGCTTCTTAAAAAGCTTTTTTCTTGAAAAAGCTTTCTTCATTAAAAAGCTTCAAGATTTTTTGTTAGAAATTCATAACATAAATTTTTGTGCATAAGTAATTCAAGAAACAACAGTACTTTAAAAGTATTTTCATCAAGATGACTCTTGAAAAATTAATTAAGTGCACTTTTTTAAAATAGTTAATGTAATTTTGAAATTATCCATCAAAACCATCAGCAGTGGTTGAGAATACTTGAATAAATAATTTGTCTTTATAATTCTTTATTAAGAAATATACTAGTTAAATTAAGCTTAAAATTTTTCAAAAGGTCATCATAAACAGATTGTTATTATGATTAAATATTATGAGCAAGGATTGTTAAAAGTTCGTGCATATATGAAACGACATATGAACTCACGTGAATTTTATTAAATCAATTCTTTAGAAGCAAAACAAAATAATTAGAATTCTACGATATTTCTTTCCAAATTGTTGAAAAATTCAACAAAAGTATTAATTTTTATCATGTCATTTTTACTCCAACACAACAAAACAATTTTCAAAATAATTTTAATGCTTTTTCTGAACATCAGTTAGATTACGAATATTCCCACAAGATCACAAAATTAATTCGAATTTTCTCCTTACTAACTGTAACGAAAGAAGATGATTTAAAATTAAAAACTTTGAAATTGCTCTCGCGAAGAGATTATGCGTAATAATTTTTTGTCCTGTTTTAAATAGACCTTATTAAATTCTCTGATTTTTAAGTAAGTAAAATATCCTATTTCTATCAAAGAAAATAGAGCTTAATGAAATCTGCCATTTTTATTTTGGTTACCTAACAAATTTCCTTTCGTATCATTGTATATGTCATTTTGAGATGGTCTGGGGTATTGTTGATAAAAACTAAGTATGTGTTCAACTTCATCTGCTGCTTTCTTAAAATATGATAATGATAGAGAAAAATGTCACTGGCCATTGTATTTTCCCTCATTTGACCAATTACCATTGTTCATGCTATTTCATAAGCATTGCAATTTTTAATAAATGACTTCTAAATTAGGCAAGTACCTCATATGCAAATTGAATTTGGTATTTTTATTTCAGGAGTAGTTCTTTCTGAGAGTATATTTCGAAATCCCGAAATCTTCAATAAAAAAAACCATTATTTAATTCATAAAATTATGAAACTGAAAGAAGAGATTAAAGAAAAAATGCTTATTTTTTAAAAATTTAACTTTATGAGATTATGCTGGGGTAGCAAATAAAAATGTCTCTTTGCTTAAAATTTCTCTCTCTTTTCCAATTCTAAATTAAATATCAGCATGCTACTTTTGAAATTTTAAACCTTGTTTAGTATTAGTACATACTTAAAAATACTTAAAACATTATTGGAGTAATTAAAATAATTTACAGCTATAAATCTTTTGAATATTCAATCATTATAAATCAAATATAATGGTAATCTCTCAAATGTAGAAAGTCACATGCTCAATTGATTTAAGATTGGGAGAGAGTACTTTTATGTTAAAACATCGCTTATATAAAAATATTATGCGGTAGATGGAGTCTCACAAGAGCTATTTTGTCATATATCAAAACAAATCCGTACAAATTAATTATCAAGAATATGAAAAAGAGCGAATTTTTATTTCGGAACTCCAAAGAAAAATTCGGTTGATTTTTTTATCAACATTCAGTAGTGTATAAATATCTCTCTTATGGAGGGGGTTAAATTCTAAGAAACACGTTGAAGAAAACTCCAAAGTGGTAAAAATTAAAAATCTATTGTTTATAGAGGGGGAGGCGGTATTCAGCCTCCAAATCCAAGCTTTTTGTTCGCCACTGATTATATTTATTGCATTATTTTTTTATATTCATATTCCTGCTAAGGTTTACCCACTCGCTAAATTATAATTAGGGAAAGAGGTAATTATGTGAGCTTTTCATCCGAAACAACAATGACTGTATAACAAGGAGGTCCACTTTGTGTGTTTGACCGAATATACATAAAAGAAAAAATAAGGAGATAAAAAACAAAACATATCGTAAGCAGGAGACGAATAAATTTATTATTCAGTTTACCTATTGGTTGAAACAATGCTTGCTAAAACAGAGCATTCAGTGTTCCTAAGCGTAACATTTTTATGCAACGATATTTCGATGGACAAAATACTTGCGAGACACGAACCTTCCATTTGGAACTCAAAACAGTAAGTTACATAAGAGGGCTGAGATGTTTCTGACATGCAACATATTTATTTAGAAAAGTAAACAAAAAGTCTATTTATTTAAGTACCTCTAAATCTTCCTATTACCTCACTTAAACACTCTACTAATTCTTCGACGCAGAGGTAAACAGCAACCGATTCATGGAAATGGGACAGGGAAAAAAGAGCAACCAACGAATGGATTGCACTTCACATTGAAGCTTATCTCCTCAGCCCCGTACTACAGATAAATCCTTCGTAGACAGAATACATAAACGGGTGGGTGACGTCAAAGTGTTTGGTTCTACTGTTTCCGAAGTCGGTGTCGATGGGAGATATTTTAAAATAATCGTATATCAAGGTTAAGGCTGCTTTCATACCGGCTTGTGCCGGTATCAGAGTAACTCTCCCGATTGGGAAGATACAGCCGTTGTTCTAATAATACACTCTGGAGGTCGACTTGAAGAAAGGTTGATGGCTCAGCTCGTTCCGATTCAAGAAAAGACGGTTTCATGGAGTGTTTATTTGTATTGGGAAGATGACTAAGAAACGAATATATATATATATATATATATATATATATATATATATATATATATAAATGTTAAACATTTAAACTTACTTTGAATAACTGGATTGTAATAATTTAATCAAAATTAGCATTTTTCCTGTGCTGCAGAGGTTCTTAAACTGTGGTCCGTGGACTCTCAGGGACCCCTAGCGCCTTTTTAGGGGGTCCGTGATAGTCTCGCATTTAATGATAAAATTTCCCTCTTTTACAGATTCTGAAAGGCCCCGCGAAAAAGTTGAGAGATGTGCCATCCTAGAGTAGACATCCTAGAGACTAAGTTGCCGCCAATGAAAAAACTGTACTAGAACGTGCATTTCGAACAAGAATATTTTATTGCTTGCAACTGCATAGCCATTGCTACAATGCAATATTTTCAAAAAATTATGAAGAAACACTTGTGCAAAGATTAAGAACTGAATTCATAGTCTTCGGGTTCTTGAGGGAACCTATAAATAACTCAGCCATGTGTTAGAGAGAAGTGCTCAAAATTATGGGGATGTCAGACTGATACATAGGGGGTGGCGGTGATCAAATGTTTAAGAACCATTACTCTAGAGTTTATTTTGGCACTTGAGCATTCACAATTTACTATTTATATCTGTAAGATGTGTCGCATACCTCTCCTTCTCGTGTTCGCTGAGGGGGTGGTCTCGGTGACAGTTGGGATTCCCGAGGAATCCGAAGACAGCATGGATGAAAAAGCCATTCAACCAGACACCAAATGATTTCAAACAGGGTATTTGTAATAATTTAATTTTATTTAGTTAAGCACCAGAAAATAAGCCCGCACACAATAGGCGGAGTGTAAAGGCCAAAGTGCAAGAATCAATTGGTACTCATTTGAAATGAGATGCAACCTCTCAAACTTTCCAAAGAAAAATCCCCGAGATCTTGTAATTACAAAGAAGCTGCGCAAATAGAGTTCAAGCAACTATTCACTTAAGCAACTCTTCCATCATTCATATTACTTGATCTATTTTACTGATTATTTATATACTTTTCTATGTGGAGTTGCTGTAGCGTAAAGTGTCAATTGGGCGATACGGAATAGAGCCCGGGTTAGAAAGGATAGACCCCGTAGATAGCCCATTATAACAGATGTTTTGCTTTGTTTTCGTGCAAAGTTCAAAGAAAAATAAAATAAAAGAAAAATTAAACTATCAAAATAGAGTGAGTTTTGCTTATTTTTATACTAAATTGATTTCAGCCATAAGTATTCACCACTTTATTAATTCATAACTAACATATTTTATCACATAAACTTATCCGCGATGAGATTAATATTGTTTCTAAACGGTGTAAGATTGAGTTCATTATGAAAGTGCCATTACAATTAAAATGGTTTGCTCTTATTCATTAAATTATGTAACAAAACACGTTGTAAAAGTAGTTCTTGGTTATAAATGTTTACCTTATGATTGGAGACATTAATTTTATAGTTTAAGTGTAAGATATCTTAGTATATAAGAAATAATGTTATTTATATATCCATTCCATCGGACAAGAAGTCATTTTTAATGTTAGGTTATCGGTTTAGTCCATATTGATAGATCGTGGTCTTCGCAGTGCTGTAACACTTCTTTGTCTCACCAATCGACAAAAAAATCAAAATCTTAGCCCTTTGAAGAGAAAAAAATTTGTGCGTCATGTTCATATCATTTTACTCTGCATTCAGCAGAATTTGTTTTTTCTCAAATAAAATTAGCTAAAATGTCAAGCAGTAGCTAAATTTTTTAAAAAGTATAATTCAATTTCCTTAGTACGGTTTGTTACTTGTTATTTTTTAAATTGAATCTCATAAAAATATCCCAATTTTTCCTTCGACCATCGAAAAATTTATCATGGACCACCGGCTGGTGATTGCATTTTAAGTATAGTCAACTATAAGTACATATTCAATAAAAAAATAAAAAAAAAATTCTATTGAAAAAAAGGACTGATATTGTTAGCCACTATACATAGAATGGAACAAAATTGATTTCAATGCACAAAAGCGCATGATTTGGTGATTACAAATCTCAGAGGAGAAAAATCTAATGTGTGCGATTAGTATTAAAAATTACTTTTGAATAAAAGATGAAGGCACACAAAAAACTACATTAAAATGAAATATAGCGTTGATAACAGTGTTTATAGTTAATAAAACAGCATTAAAACTTACGATTAAAGAAACAAAATCGATACGTTCAATTTACATCCAAATTTTATAGTCTTAAACTTTTTTTACACGATTTAAGGCTGATGATATTCTGTTTAGAGACGCACAATTGCTTTCACTTGGGGGGAAAAAAACTACAAATTGCCAGACAGTCTATAAAAGGGTTATCAAATCTCCCTTTGCGGTACAGAGCTCTACCGCATCGAATTATTTAAAAGCCCAATTTCTTCAGTCTTAAGTGTCATTCGAATGTGTTGGTTACAGCCTCTTAATAGCATAATAAAATCCACAGTTTGATGCTATCGCACTGTGAGAGCCGTGTCTTTTCCGCACGGCGAGGGCATTGGAAAAAAAGGGTTTAGGTTAATACCGAATTCGAATGTGGGATTGAAATATTTTTCCAAGTTCAACCAATCGTTAAATGAAATACTTTGTAAGCGAAGACACGTTTGTAGCTTTGTTTTGCTAAGCTGAGAATGACGCGTGTGAAATCGGTGAAATTTGTTTTCGGTGAGTACCCAATAAACTATCTACGCTTCTTTCGGTTCTGTTTGAAGTTGGCTTTTCGAATAGTAGTTTCCTCTAATATCAACATGCAACCTTTTTGTAGCAGGTAGCAACTGTATGATACAAGGTTTAAAATGTCTCTTTTTTAGAGTAGACACATATTTTTGGCTGAAAATTGATTGTAAAGTATTTAACCGTGTCTGGATATTTGCATATTTTTGTTCTTTAATGACAAAGAAATCTTTAAGTTTTGATAATATCTTCACCTCTTTCGGTTCTTTTTGAAGTCAGCGTTTTGAATAGTTGTGTTTACTCTATATCAACATGTAACCTTATTGTAACAGGGAGCAATTGTATGATACAGGGTTTAAAATGTCTCTTTTTTAGAGTAGACACATATTTCTGGCTGAATATATGATACTAAATTATTTAATCGTGTCTGTATACGCCCGTTTGCATATTTTTACTCTTTAATGACAAAGTAATCTTTGGATTTCGATACGGAAAGCAATATATTTGTGTGAACAATTAAAAACTGCCAGAAGCCACAGCTCCCATTTCACGTATCCGCTAACTTTACTCTTTAGTAAAATGGGCTAAATCAAGGGTTTCAAACTCAAAGGCTAACTTAGGCCATAGAAACAAGGTTTAGCTTAAGGTAAGCTTCAAAAATTCGTTATTCATAGAAACGAATGTTTGTTTTGAATAATATATTGTTATATAAAAGAACAAGAAAAATGTAATGTTTACGTCCTGACGTTTGGCATCTGTTCTCTGTTACTATCTTTCCTATATCGGGAAAATTCTAATATTTTGCTATATATTGTTGCGTGCCAATATGCTAACCCGGCTGTGAGTTTGACACCCATGAGCTAAAATCATGACGGTCACATGATAAGTGTAGTCACATGTTCTCCATTGAATTCAAAACTGAGGATATACTTGAACTTGTTATTGTAAAATTTATCGAATGTTTCAAACTTGAAAATTGCGTGTGAACATTCAAGTACTAAGATTTTTCAAAACGTTTTCAAAACTTAAAAAAAAAAATTCTTATATTATACATGTATTTTTAAATCAAGTCAATTCGGTTTGTCTATGTGTGATATTATTGTTAGTAAATATGCATTTTTTGAAAGGAAGTTTTTGCAAAAAACAATAGTTGGTGACAATGAAGCGAACAGATTAGGTGTAAACACAGGATTGCATTTATCACGTGACCATGACGTCACATGAATTCAGAATGTAAATTAGAAATGATCTGAATTGAGTAGAGTTGTGATGCAACTGAATTGATTGAAATGCTTACGATTACATATTACAAACTCAAGAAAAGACTAAGAAAATCCTGCATTCAATGAAGAGAAACATGTTGCTGTTAATATTGTTGAATTTTATAATCTAAAATTTCGGCTCAGGCTTGTCATTCTACTATATATAAGACATTGATCCTTTTTTTAAAAAATATTGCATGAGAGGGGAGGGTGGGGGGGACCCTGTCTGACTAACTGCGGAACAACCCACATTGTACAAATTATGCAACAATTCATTCATTGCTCAAATTGTAAAACTGTAAAATCAGCAGTACGTCGTCACGTTTAACAATTTTAGCACCACCATGCATTGACTCACCATCATCATAAAATAAATTTATTACAGCCTCACGAAAAACTTTTTTATATATTAATATGAATCAAACAGTAAGAACTTTGATAGTAACCTTGATCAACGATTTGTGGTCGCGGTAGCCAAGTGGTCTAGGCATCGTATCGTGGCTGGCGTGTCATGAGTTCGATCCCAGTACCACTGAAGACCCACCGTGAAGGGGTGCGATGCACGTTAAATCTGTCGAGAGCTCAAACGTCCTCCCGTGGTGTGGTGTGGTAGTTAGGAGAGGGGCTGCCAGCTCAGGTGTCGTCCGCGTCACTTGACCATGGTTCAAAATTACGCGGACCGTCTCCAAAAGCCCTCGAGTAGCTGAACAGTGGGACGTTAATATTCACTCACTTGATCAATGATGGAAAACTCAGTTAAAGATTAAAAGGCTAGAATAATATCGAAAATTGTTGCATTTTGTTCACAATACAAATAAAAATTGTACTTTCAGATATACAATTCTTTATTTGAAAAATAATTTTTTAAAGACATTTTTTATTGACAAAAAATATATGTGTATTAGTATATTTTTAGTAATATTATTTGGAACTTTTTTTTTAACAGAAATGTTTTATATTAATAGATAAAGAATTTTTCCTTGAATAATTATCAATAAAGTGATCAAAGGAAACTTCTCCTAGAGACAAAGTAAAATCATTTTCAACAAAGGTAGCTTCTATTACAAACCAATCGAACACTAACATTTAAAAATAACTCTAACACAAACATTTAAAAATAACTTAAGATGTATAATCACGTAGTCAAGATTTTATATAGAATATTGCATTAAGAATTTTGAATGTTTAAACTTTGCATTTAAGTTCGTTTGCATTTCTACACAATGAACTGCACGACAGCTGTGTATATTTAAAAGAAATATTTCTTTCTCAAAGATGAGGATTGTGGTAATATCGAAAACTCTTATTCATTGAAAGCACTTAAGTATCCCAAAACCAGCATCTTTTGTTATGGCTTAAAGTTTCTTTTTAAACTCCTGAAATGGTATTCACCGTTGTGCAAAGCCACATCAATCATTATTGCTAAGAGAATTATACTTTTCTGGTGTTTGGCGGTTGACAAGACTCTTGTTCATTTTCATTAATTATAACAATCTCGAAAGCTGATTCTTGGATTATTTATGATATGAGAGAGAAAAGAATTTTTTTTACTATTATATCTAAATCTTTTCAAGAATTCTAAGGTATTTCTTCTTAAGGAAAAAAATAAATGTTTGTAAGCTTCAAATTTTTCTGTGTGTGTCAGCGTTAACAAATTAAAGCCTCTAAGAATCGTTTATTGTTAGCTTAAAATATAGCTGAGTGATGTTTGCTTAGAATTTTGGTAGTTCAATTCGCAATGAAAGTTGAAAGAAACGTTAAAATCGAATATAGTAATTTAAATTTATATTTTAAAACACAATTAAATGGAGATAATTCAATAGATAGATTTAAATATATATATGGGGGGGGATAATAAAAAAATTTGATATTGTATAGAAAATAAGGCAGAAATATATCCAAGCATACATTTATGGCGACGCCACACAAAATTTGCTCTAATAAGAATTTTCTTTGTGTGTAGCAGGTAGCAACATTTGGCGATTTATCGCCTGCGGCCGGGAAAACGAAAAATGCTACTGACTTTGTTGAGAAGAATTAATATTTATAAACATAGATATAAAATTAAAGTATGAAAATTGTTTTTTTTTTTTTGATTTACCAATGCAGTAAATGAATATTTTTACTTTAAACACCACTTCAAGATACATTTCTACCTAATATTTAATATCAAATTAATAAAAAAATAAACAATAATATACTGCGTGGGAGTCTAAAATGAAAAGTTTTTTTAAACATTATTTATCCTATTTGTGCTCTTTTCTCCTTGAGACATTTAGATGAGTGTTTCTCCTTTTTACTCCAACAGACAGGTCAACGTTTGATAACTTTACCACCACTTGCTGAGGGTTTGACGTTGATTGCTTATGGTTTAAATTGTTTTGAATTTTAATTTCAATGTATTTAAATATGTCTTCAGAATTAAATACGGTCACACTAAAAAGGAGTATAAAGTGTTTAACATGGAATATAATGGGAATTCTATGTGTGGAAAGTTGCACAAAACCTGAGAGATCAAAATAGAGTTAATTTAATGCTCTTTGGGTGGCCTAATACCATTTGATCCAAGAACTGATAACGGTTCATGGCCCGGAGGCTGGGTACCTTTGATTTAGATGGTATGTAATCTGAAGTTTTAATTTAATCGTTTTTTGAACATTCTTATTCAGTTTTTTAGTTTCACTTGTAGTTATTAAAATATCGAAGTTTTATTATTTACATGAATGGTACGGTACATATTTAAATCGAAATAAAAGAAACGAATTTAACTTTGTATTTTAGCTTCTGTACGTAATTACGTGACTTGTTATTTCTTGCCTGTATCTCATTATTTTGCGTATTATCGATTATCTATTATTATTATTATCTATTATGATTGTTCTGCGAATGCAGATACTGATATAGATTATCGTTTTTAATAATTATAATTACAGTTCACCAGTGAACACAAAACATTTCAGAAGCAGGTGTACACAAATACCTTAATTCTTTTAATAAATTTTAATGAAACAAAAATATTAAAAAAATTTTATTGACCATTTAATATTGATCAATGAAATATTTCTAATTAAAAAATATTGATGCATAATAGCAAATGAAAATATCAGTTTTGTTCTAAGAAACAGAAAAGCTAATTTTCTGCGTTAAAAGATTAATGGCAGCAATGCCATCCATTAATATCCCCCCACCCCCCAAAATCTATCGCATATTTTTCCATGCCCACAAGATCTTTTATAAACTCACAAGAGTCTTTAACGCAGGAGTCATAAAATTTTACGAATATTTTATGCATATCGATTCTAAATCCCTAATAGAATTAAATTTCGTTTTCATCCTCTTCATTAAAAGGATTTCTCGTGCTTACCTCGATTGCCATAAAATACACAGTGCGACAAATAAGTTTTAAGACTGCGTCCGTAAAAAGAAATGGAAACAAAAAAATCAATTCCTGTTTTGGTTTTTTATTCAAAATAGGACCCTCCGGCTTTAATGCACTTGTTATAGTTATTTATCAAGGAATCGAACGCCTGTTGTAAATCACTTTTGGGAATGGCCTGCCAAGCATGCGTCTAAACTACATGAAAGGTCGAAATATTATCAAAATAACACCCTTTTAGTTTCACTTTAAGTTTTAGGAATAAGGTGTAGTCACAGGGTGCTAAATCAGATGAATACGGTGGATGGTTCAACACACAGACATTATTTTTTTGCCAAATATCGACGAACAACAAGGGAGGTGTGACTGGGTACATTGTCGTGTAACAAACACCGACTGCTTTCAGTCCGATATTCTGGACGAATGCCACGAATTCTGGCTATCAAACGCTTTAAAGCAGCTAAATTGTACTGACCTGTGTAATTGTTTGTCCAGTTGGAACGAATTCTTTGTGGATAATACTCTTAGCACATCGAAGAATGTAATAAGCATTGTTTTGATTTTGGATGGGATTTTCCTTGTTTTTTGGCTTGCGGTCTGACTTCCTCTACCTTATCTCTTCAGTCCAAAAAACATTTGTACTACGAAAAAAAATTGATCTACTTAAGCAACAGTCACCGTAAATTTATATCAGGAGTTGGTACGTTTCCGAAGCACTTTTGCCAAGTTTTGCTGTAAATTTAATCACTGCTCTTTTCTCCATCTTAAAAAATCAACAGGAAAAAAATTTACTTATGCAATGAACTGTCTTCTCTCACCTTCCGAACGAAATGCGCACAACTTGTAAGCAGTGTGTCAGTAAACCATGAACAGTATGACACACACATTTTCACTCATGGTGCATTACAGGCTGCGCTCTGGGACGAGTTCTTTAAGCTTATTTGCCACACTATATATGCATAAAATATGGCTGTCCATTGCTGTTGAATAAAAAAAAAAAATCTGATCCATAAATGTAACTTGTAAATTTCAGTTGCATGTAAATATGAAAATGCATAATCAATTATTTAATCGAAAATCGCAAAAGAATTTATTGTAAATGAAAATATATATCTAAAATAGTTGCTTCAATCCTCGCTCTTTCTACACTTTTGGTTATAGGGCTTCTGTAAGGAGTTGGTTCTCGTCGTCTGATGGTAGAAATACATTCAATTGTTAAGGTGATCTGCGTCCATCATCTCAGGAACATGAGAACATCAATACGATGTGATGTACGTGCGAGACTGTCGTGGCTGTCTTCATTCAAAAGTTGCAGCAATAGACGGCCTGGTGAAGGTTATGGCTAATAGGTCCCACGGTTACGAAAATTTCCCATTTTTTCCCCCATTGGAAAGTTTTGTAAAGCGCTATTTGAGTCTCTTGGAATGGTTAGATTAATGCTTGCCATTGAGACCATAAAAAAGATGAGCATGAGATGGTCGATGGTTGCTCCAGTTTTGCCAGGTTCTCTATGCTTTTTGTTCCTACGATGAGACGTTGCCAAGGATTCAAGGATTGAAACTTAAAATTTCACTTTTTTTTTCAAGTAATCTAACGTTTTTCTGCACTCAATCGTTCTACTATCTGTTATCTATTGTAGACTGCTTGTTCCTGCGGAACACAGGACTAGGGATATTCCATTGCTTGATTTTTATTAGTTTAGCAATTGCGATTTGTACGGAAGCCATTTTCTCGTCATATTTCTTATATATAAGGGGACTCCTCTGGAAGATGACCTTCGAAGAGGTGACAGTGGTAGGTAGCTGCTGTTTCACCTAAACCGGGGATTGAAAAGCCATCAGTGTGAATGAGGAACTATTCTTGTTACGGTTATTCTTCGCTGTTAGTTTGGGTGACTGTTTGCTAAAACTTCATGTTTAGACTCGAATTTGTTTGGGAGGTAGGATTTTTAAGATATTTAGGTTTTGGTAATTTTGATGGAAATTATATAGCTGTTTAGCTACATAATTCCTTTTGTTGTTATTCTGTATTTTTCTGTTAGTCTCTTATAGGCTGCGATAAGAAGTGTTTGTCTTCAGTATGTCGGTGGGCTTGTCTATAAGTGTCTGATTGGTTTTTTGTGCACTCTTTTGTATCTTTCCCAACGTGGATAACTGGTTTTCTTCTGTAGATTTCCAGTGAGGAAAAAAAGCTCTTCATTGCTAGGAAAATCGTAAAATAGCGCATAAAAACCAACAATACAAACATCAGATCCTCATACCTATGTTTATCAGTTTCTTATTAATCTATGATCACTTTAACAAATTCACCATGTTAAAACTGATAACCGAAAACGGTGGTAATACCACTACGAAGAAATTAAGTTTCTGAAATAAATTT